>CABFVX010003710.1:14901-57655 GCA_902151425.1 Timema shepardi | reverse complement strand
CCATCAGGCTGTAGTCAGCCTCCCTAACCACTTGGATTGTGACCAAAGCACGAAGCCACCAGCCTGTAGTCAGCCTCCCTAACCACTCAGATTGTGACCAAAGCACGAAACCATCAGGCTGTAGTCAGCCTCCCTAACCACTTGGATTGTGACCAAAGCACGAAGCCACCAGCCTGTAGTCAGCCTCCCTAACCACTTGGATTGTGACCAAAGCACGAAGCCACCAGCCTGTAGTCAGCCTCCCTAACCACTCGGATTGTGACCAAAGGCCAGTAACCCAGAGCTATAGCCAATTTTTCTTACGAAAGGCCCTTTTCCTTATCAACACCCTACTATATATTAGGATTCTGGGAGGAAAAAAGACCTTCCAAATGATAAACCATGAAACTGGGATTACGTTTGTTCGTAGTGTCACGATCGGACATTGATCATCGCGACGGGAACGTGAATTCTCCTCCCCGGAAGACTTATTATGGTGAACCCAAGTAGGACCACACATACCACCGTTGACAATACCTCTTGTGACGTCACCTATCTGTAGTTGCGCCTTTTGGTTGGCGAGGTGATTCGTCTTTGAACAGACAATAACAAAAGGATACGACAATTATTGGCGGTCGTGATTGTTCGGATAGCATCTAACCACTTTATAATGTGAGAATAGCACATTTTTTTTATTTTTATTTTTTTAAAAAAGGCCGTACATTCCAGAAGGAGTCCTCGCCAAGCACTGAGCTGTTGATCTTAAATACAACATATAAGGATAAGAAGGTGAGTTTTGTAAGCAAGCACACCAACACTTCTTCGGGAGGAGGACATTGAATACAAACAAAATTCTGTCGGATAGTTGGTGTTCATCACCCGCATAACGGACCAGTCAGGAGATTAAGGCAGAGTAGAGGGGGAAGTGAGTTAAGGTGTTTACAGAGTTGAGAATCTCTGGTAAGGTGCCAGTAGTCTGGGGTTTTATGTAGTTCGGCAGCTAGCCTGTATTTTTTTTTCAAACACGTCTTATAAGAAAACAACATGTTTTTGGTGAAAATAAATAAAATATTATATATTCAGTAGGTGCGATTAGTTTTAACTTTTTACACATAGGGCCAGTTTCATGGTCAGACTGAGTACGCCTCAAGTGTGGTGCTGTACTAATTACAGGACAACACTTACCTAGTTACAAGGCCTACAGTAGCTCCATGGCTTCTTTGGTGCTGACTGACAGCTCACAGCTGACAGCTGACGGTCAAAATTTAGATATATACCTAAATGTTGATTGTCAAAAGTGACAGTTGCTAAACATATGTTTTTTGCAGATCATATGGTTCGGCGTAGGGATACATAATTTGGTATGGTAACTTTTCAAAGCCATCAACTGTCAGTTATGAGCTGTCAGTCAGCACCAAAGAAGACATGGGGCTACTGTAGTAAAACTAAAACGTTGAATGGAGTGGAGCTGAGAAAAGTGCAGAACGAACCTAAAATATCTTGGAAGCGTGATTATGGTGAAAGGTGGAAGGAGAGAGGATCTTATGAGAAAAGGAGAGAAGGGAGATGTGTAAGGAAGTGTTGTACAGGCGTTCCTTGTACCCCATTGTCACATGCATCAGAGACGTGGACATTGAATGTAAGAGAGATTAGGAAAGTGGAGGCCATGGGGATGAGGTTTGTCAGGAACATGTTAGCTGTTATGAGGAGAAACGAGATTAGGAATGAAACTGTCTAGTCAAAAGTGGATGTACGTAAGATAATAGAGGAAGCAAGGATGAGATGGTATTGTCATGTAATGAGAGTTTCAGATTATATGAGATAGTAGAGGAAGCAAGACCGAGGTGGTATGGGCATGTATTGAGGATGTTGGAGTACATGAGATAGTAGAAGAAGCAAGACTGAGGTGGTATGGGCATGTAATGAGGATGTTGGAGTACATGAGATAGTAGAGGAAGCAAGACTGAGGTGGTATGGGCATGTATTGAGGATGTTGGAGTACATGAGATAGTAGAGGAAGCAAGACTGAGATGGTATGGGCATGTAATGAGGATGTTGGAGTACATAAGATAGTAGAGGAAGATGGAGACAATTTACTAAACTGACCCGGCCACGGGCTGGACACGGTGGATGATGATGATGATAATGATGATGACTATTTTTGTTTCCCGTTAGTTCGGGGCCTTACAAACACACACGTTTTTGCCACCCCTGGCCCAGACGGGGCTCCGTTGTAAGAATCGCCACTGGGTGCTACACGGTCATCCTTCTTTTGACAATAATTCTCGGAACAGTGAGCATTGTCCCGGGCGCTTATTTCACAGAGTTCTGACGGGAACCACGTAGCGTGCGACAGGGTATCTGAAATTAAATCCGTTTTGTTCAGGAAATTGATCGTTTCAATGTAAACCCCCTCGGGTAAAAAAAAAAACCGGGTGTGAAATCAGCTTAATGTGCGTTACCACCGTAGTCACCTGTATAGAAACCCTTCTCCTAACTCCATTTCTAAAGTCACCAACAGTCCGGGCTCTCAATCTTCCGGGGTCTGTTAAACCGGGGAGAAAGCCCACGGTTGGTAGTCGAACTAAGGAATATCTGAATAGTTCTCACAAGTATAAAAAAAACCCATGGCGTTAGCCCGCAAGCGAACTATACCGACTAAGCAGTCGCCGTCTGTTGGCGAAGGTGATACCAACTCCTGGTGATAGAGGGCGTGATGTGGTCATTATAACGAACCCTCCGCGCGCTAATCTCAGTTTTCTAGACCAGAGATGCTACTTATTTATTCAAGTAGCTCCTCATTTGTCCTCACAAGGCAGAGGTTAACCCCGTTCCAGACCCACCGCTTCATGGAAAGTTCTGGAAGCACCGGGGACCAAACCCGGAGCCTCTGTATTCGTAGTCAGAAATACTGACCACTAGAACACAGAGGCACATCATGTTTGATAAATAAATAATTTTTTCAAAAAGAATAATCCAAAGTTGAATGACTACCCTCTTCGGTGGATACGTGGGCTAAGACGTCCACCTCGTCTAGTTTTTTTTTAGACGATGGGGACGTTGGTGTTAGAATCCCGGTTGTGTATGTCTTCATAAAAAAAAAGGTTCATCCCTTTCTCTTAACGCAAATGTAGATACATTTCCATGAACAATTCTACCTTCCTCATTCCTACACCATTAGCGTAATTAATATGCGTACAAACCCGTTTAATCGTAGGGATGGAATAAGGAATCACTCCCGCAGTAGACTGGGAATACCGATGACGGGGATATCGGGGTTCAAAACCCAGTTGAGTGTACTGAAAACGCCGGTACACTTACTCTTTATTTAACCTTTCTCATCCCTAACACGTTAGCGTGATTAGCATATGTGCGTATAACCCGAATGGTTCATAAGATGTGGTGGATAATAACAACAAAAAACAATATCTGACCGGGATTCGAACCTTGACCTCACGTCATCGGTGAACCAAAAAATACTTATGCCTCTTGTACACACGCCTTGTGGGTAATTTATTTATAAATTAATACCAATAACGCTATTAAGATCTATAATTTTCAAATTCAACGGCATGATAATTCCCTTCTTAGAATCTCAGACGATTATTTTGTCAATTGTTTTTTTAAAATCCTAGTTTTTTTATTCTTTTATTTCCTTTTCTTTTATTATCGGTCCAGCCACTGCGGCCGGTAGCCTAATTATTTCTTGTGGCTGCTTCATACTTAACCCCTTGCCCGCTATGTAAATGTTAACGCGCGTCTACCAACCAAAATAAAATTCGACAGTGGAAAAAATTAAGGGAAAGGGAGGGGAAACAAAAGGGGTAGTGGTGGGGGGAGCGGAGAAAGAGGACTTAAAAATACTTTCTGTAAGACGTTTCACTCATTTTCATAACACGAGAACACTGTTTAAAAAAAACAACAGAAAATTAAAATAAAACTTGTATTTATAAATAATTGCCTCTAAACGATTTTAGAGGTCTGGATTAGAAAACATTGTTTCTATAGTATATTTGTAGTTAATGCATAATATTAAAATTTTAATTGAATTGAAATATATTAGTTTTCACGAAATTAAATTTATCGTTAAATCGTTTATACTGTATAAGTTTAAGATATGTACAGTCTGCTAACTAATAGTTCTATTAACAATAGACCTCGCTACCTCCATGTTATTATTGTTATTACAGTCTTACTAGTAGTTCGGTGAACAGTACACCTCACTTCATGTTATAACAACATTATTATTATTATTACTATTAGCACCGCGTCTTACTACCCGTTCGGGTTATACGCACTTACGCTAATGTGCAATGGTAGGGTGAATGTGAGATTAGGACCTACAGTTTAACGTAGAATCCGAACCACGGTGGAGGCCTGGCATTCCCCACATTTACAAGATGTCTTGTCAGAGGTGAAGGGAGGAGGTTGGTAATCAGATAAATCTGTGCCGGGACCGAGGATTGAACCCCGGCCGCCAGCACAGAAGTCTGACACCTTACCCCTAGGCTACCAAGTCAGTCATAACATTCTTCTTTGTATTTCAAGTTGAAATATCCTTTATAATCTACCCTTAGATTTGAAGATATATATTTTTCTTGGTAATCACGCTAGATAGAAAAACTATATTCACCCGCTTCGGTGGATGCATGGTCTAAGGCGTCACTACCACAGTAGATTAGACTTCGATGACAAGAAAGTCGAGGTTTGAATCTGGGATGGGTGTACTGAGGGTTGATTTTCCAAGGTGGTTTTCCACTTTCTTTCTCTTTCCACGCAAATGTGGATACACTTCATTTAAGTATAACCTTCCTAATCCCTAAAACTACTAGCATAACTAGTACAATCGTATAACCCGGACGGGTAGTAAGATGTGTTGTTAAAAAAAACTTATATCCCATAGTACATTATATTCATATAAAATAAAAGTTGTTGATATGGTTTAAGACGTCGGTCTCTCAATAGATGTTAACATTTAAGTAAATATGCCTTTGGTCTTAAATTGATTACTTATAATTTTAAATTCAAATCAGTTGAGGTGAACTATTAAACAAACAAAATTTTGACTGGCCACCATTTTGTAACGGATAACAGGGTTGAAAAAAAAACTATAGAACAAACCTCTTTAGGCCAATGTTCGAAGAATGTCACTGATAAATTTAACCAAGATTTGTCCACGCCATAGACAGTTATCACGTGACAAACATCCAGACAAACAGGTGAAATGCCAAATAGTCAAGTTAAATCTAAACAGGACCTCGCTACACTCATTAAATAAAATGTAGCCCGTTTTCATTGAGCCTACATTGGAAAGTCGGCCACATTTTGTGAACAGACTGTACGAAAAAGATACACGTGATAGCACGTGTATAATATATACACAAAACGACATGTGTTCTGATGTGTATCTAATATTCAAACATTAACTTTGAACCATAAATGTACACCATCAAATAATAAAAGAAAAGATTTAATTATTTTGTATCCGTGGTTGTTCTGTACTAATAAATTGAGACTAATCTAATTTAAAAGGTCTATTATCTCTAAAATATTTATAAAAATAGATACAAACATGTTATTTAAGATCTCAAAATGGCGGTGTCCTCAGGTTTGACAACCATCCATAGTTTGGCCTTGCTCTGTATATAACTTTGCTTCTTTAGATGTTATTAAAAAAATCCTCTGTACAATAAGTTATGCACAGTATAATTTCCATAGGAAAGACACTTTTGAAAATACAAAACACATTTTTTTTTTCGAAAACAACGTTGGTAACATTTTAATATACTATTAGTGTTATTTTATTGTTATTGATTATATCTATCAAAAGTGACAGCTGTAGATCACATGACTTGACGTATGAATATGTGAAAGTAAATATAGTAATTTTTCTATCTCTCTGATAAGACCCCTAAATGTGAAAATAGGGATATTTATGCTATATATTAAGTTTAAACAATACAATATAGTTTATAAAAAATGTATATAAATGCAGGCTTTTAACTATCCCATTATTATTTTAAAAAAAGGAAACATTTCCTTGGTATATAAATATATTAAATAAAAAATTTTTATTTGATTTTTTTTGGTGATTCTATGCCTTAAGAATCAAATAAGTTTATTTATAAATTAAAAATAAGTGAAACCGCTTCTGTGACCGCATGGTCTACCGCGCTACTCTCGCAGTAGACTAGACTGCCGATGACGAGGAGATAGAGGTTCGAATCTCGGTCGGGAATACTAAGGGTAATTTTTTTCCAAAACGGTTTATCCTTCTCACAACATCCAAATAAGATAACACTTCCTATAAATATAGCCGCCCTCATCCCTAAAACCATTAAAGTAATTAGTAGATAAGCGAATAAACCGAACGGGTAGTAAGACGTGATGCAAAATAAATAAATAAAATCATTGCATTCTCATTGAGTAACTAGCACATCGCTGATCCACGCATAATATATTTCTGATTTAGTGACCTGGCGGTCTAGGGTGTAATGTGTAGGACTTCTGTGCTGGGGGTCCGGGGTTCAATCCTTGGTCCCGGAACAGATTTATCTGATCACCAAACCCTTCCTTCACCTCTGACAAGACGTGTATTAATCACAACCTGTGAACGTGTGTAATTCCAGGCCTCCACCGTGGTTCGGATTCCTCGTTAAACTGTAGGTCCTCCATTTCATCTCACAATCTCCCTACCATCACACATTAGCGTAAGTGCGTACAACCCGAACGGGTAGTAAGACGCGGTGCTAATAATAATAATAATAATAATAATAATAATATATGTAGGATTCATTTAATTTGGTTTTCCCGGTTACGTGAGAGTCTTGGGCTCGAATGTTGAGTGAGTATAACAAGAGGTTTATTTTTTTCTAAATGTGTTTACACTCTTCTTCCACGCAAATTCTGACCGAGATTCGAACCTGGCTCTCTCCGTCATTGACAGTCTAGTCTACTGCGAGAGTTGCGCGTTAGACCACGTGGTCACCAAAGCAGTAGTGAATTAATTACATAAACCAGTGTGGAGTTCGAACCACGGACAAAGATCTCTACAGGTTTTTAAATAAAAGAAAAGGCCGTAAACCAGATCTGAAAAAAAAAAACGGGCTCAATCCTCTCGTTAATTGCTTACTTTATTATTAGTGTTACTTTAAAGGTGTTGATAATATCTTTCGGAAGTGACATCTGGAGATGGCATGCTTGACGTATGAATATATCTAACTAGTTTTAATAACTTTTGAAGCTGTCAGTTTCTGTTCTTACTTCAAATTAAAACAAAATCATAATCATGAGTTTACTACCTTTTATAGCCTTTTATATTTTATAGCTTTTATATTATAATATGTCCGGTTTGTTCTGTTTATGTCCTAATCATACTTTTACTCAGGTTCATTACTTCTGGAATATCTGTTGTCAAGTTGAGTGTTACTAGGGTTATACCTATAGGTGAGACTGAATCAACCCTGTCAGAAGCTGCCTATTTGTTCTCAAGTTGAGTGTCTCACGAAGTATGCAGGAAGGTGAGCCCTTACAAGAGCTATCTGTTCTCAAGTTAAGTGTCTCACGGAGTATACAGGCAGGTGAGCCCTTACAAGAGCTATCTGTTCTCAAGTTGTGTCCCATGGAGTATACAGGAAGGTGAGCCCTGACAAGGGCTATCTGTTCTCAAGTTAAGTGTCCCATGGAGTATACAGGAAGGTGAGCCCTGACAGGGGCTATCTGTTCTCAAGTTAAGTGTCCCATGGAGTATACAGGCAGGTGAGCCCTTACAGGGGCTATCTGTTCTCAAGTTGAGTGTCTCACGGAGTATACAGGAAGGTGAGCCCTTACAAGAGCTATCTGTTCTCAAGTTAAGTGTCCCATGGAGTATACAGGAAGGTGAGCCCTGACAGGGGCTATCTGTTCTCAAGTTGAGTGTCTCACGGAGTATACAGGAAGGAGCCCTTACAGGGGCTATCTGTTCTCAAGTTGAGTGTTTCACGGAGTATACAGGCAGGTGAGCCCTTACAAGAGCTATCTGTTCTCAAGTTGAGTGTCTCACGGGGTATACAGGCAGGTGAGCCCTTACAAGAGCTATCTGTTCTCAAGTTGAGTGTCTCACGGGGTATACAGACAGGTGAGCCCTTACAAGAGCTATCTGTTCTCAAGTTTAGTGTCTCATGGAGTATACAGACAGGTGAGCCCTTACAAGAGCTATCTGTTCTCAAGTTGAGTGTCTCACGGGGTATACAGGCAGGTGAGCCCTTTAAAGTGGGCACAAGCCCCTCTGCGTGATCATCTTCATTTCCCTCTGGTCCCTTTCTTTACTTCTCGTTATTTATTATATTACTCATCTCACCAGCTTCTTATATAGCAGCCATCTCCCCACGCCGGTGGTTGTTTGAAAATGGGACGAGGAGGGGGTTTGGGGGGGTGTTGAATGAAGTTCAATACCGGGGATTCCTTGAGACGTAACATGTTGACCTACCAGTTGAGCAGCGGAATGAATCCATATAGATGGTAGCTTCAAGACTATTTTTTTTAGCGCCACGTGTTACTACCCGCTCGGTTTGAAAGCTTATGTATTAATTACGCTAATGAGATAGAGATGAGGAAGGTTAAATTTAGAGGAAATGTAAACAAATTCGTGTGAGGGAAGAGTGGAAAAACATTTTTGGAGAAAAGAAATTCCACCCTCAGAACACCTGACCGAGATTCAAACCTAGATCGCCCAGCCAGGGAGTGGGACAGGTTAGGCATGTGTGATATATGATCATACCCGTCTGAAACTCTCCCCTTGGCAAGTATGTGTTGCCACCTTACTGAAGAACGTTCAAAGCAACACAGACGGACGCGCATGGCGATAATAAAATAATCACATAGTCCTGTATTCATCAGTTTATGAAAAGGTACGTCCAAAATTAAATTACTAAAATGTTACCCATAGTTTGTATAAGCAACAGGGACTATGTTTATCTTTGGTTTGGTCGTTATTTAAACTCAACTGTAACATAAAACCTACTCATTGCATACCTTTAAAAAAAAAGTTAACATCTCACCACAACGAACAAGATGGCTGAAGAGGCGACATGGCTCCAGTTGTTGTCAAAACCTAGACGTGGTGCTTGGGATGATCTGATCATGTCAACTGTTGCTCGGCAAGTTCTACAGGAGGTGTTAGTGAAAAGAATGTATCACGCCAATGTGGAGTACCACGTCAAACGTTTCAAAGACACCTTACTGCGCCTCGTTAGAAAACCAGTTTTCAACAAGGTTTGAGAAAAGGAAATTGTCAAAGTAATACTAAATATGGAAAAGAGGCTTTTTGGTTTGAGTATTTCCAGTTTGAGATCGTATGTGTTCCAGTACTTCGAAATTAATGGAATCGAACATCCATTCAACTAAGAGAGAAAAAAACAGCTGGGAAAGACTGGGTTAGCGGGTTTCTGAAAAGAAACCCAGAACTCTCAGTACTTAAACCGGAAGCAACATCTATCCACCGAGCAGTAGGATTCAATGAAGGCAAAGGCAATATATTTTTTGTCACCCTAAAGAATGTTCTGTTTGATGAAAATAATATTAGAAAAATACCCCCTGATCAAATTTTCAACGCAGACGAGAGCGACTACACTGCTGTCCACAAACCTGGTAGAAAAGCAGTTAGAGTCATCACAAGTGGAGATAAAGGTAAATTTGCTACAGTTTTATTCTGTGCAAGGGCGAGTGGACAGTACATGCCACCATTATTTGTCTTCCCAAGGGTGCGAATGAGACCAGACTTTCTGGACAAAGCACCAACAGCCAATATTGGATTTGCGTCACCTTCTGGCTGGATTTCAGAAGAATCATTCGCTGTATGGTTTGACCATTTCTTACAAAAGATATGCCCAAAATATCGTTCTGCACCGACGTTTTTAATCGTAGAGGGTCACATGTCAAACACCAGAAATTTGTCGGTGATGCTGAAGGTACGAGAGAATAATGCAATACTTCTCTCTCTCCCTTCCTTCGCACTGCACTCATAGGCTCCAGCACCTTGATGTAGCCGTTTTCAAGAGCATTAATAGCTTTTGCAACTAAGCCGTGTCTACTTGTCTGTCTCAGTATCCTGGTGGAATTGTGACGGAAAAAGAAATTCTTGAACTATTTGCCTTTGTTTATGGAAAAGGTGCTACGATCCAAAATGCGCAGTCAGGTTTCAAGAAGACTGGCATACATTCCTTCAATCCACATGCATTTTCAGAAGAGGATTTCACTGCCACAGAGCTCACAGCTAATCCAGAATATAACAATAACACAGCTCTTCACACAGATATCTCCTTTGGAAATTCTCTACCATCCCCATCCCTGGAAGATTCTCACCACCAAAACCAGGACCATCTACAGAGACAGGATCATCTTCACCAAAACTAGGAACATCTTCACAGGCAGGATCAACTTCATCGAAACCAGGAACACCTGCACATAAAGGGTCATCTTCACCCACATCAGGACCATCTACAGATACAGAATCATCTTCACCAAAACCAGGAACACCTGCACATAAAGAATAATCTTCACCCACTCAGTAACATCTGCACAGGCAGGATCAACTTTACCAAAACCAGGAACACCTGCACAGAAAGGATCAACTTCACGATGCTCTCCAACATTCCGAGACCTGATTCCGATTCCAGCCAAAGGTACAAGGAAGCCTTCTACCAGAAGAATGGCTCATTATATTATACTCACGGATAGTCCTCACAAAAATAGCGTCGAGAATGCCAAGAAACATGTGTTATTACTACCAGAAAAAAGAACAAAAATGTCTTCAAATTCATCATCTGCTAAGAAGTCAAGAGATGTAAAAGATGCAGAGTGCATTTTCTTTGGGGAACTTTTTTCCACAACAGGTGGTGATTGCGTACAGTGCCATGCATGCAAAAAAAGAAGGGGGAGGGGGGGCTTACGTCGAGTTCAGCGGTGTTGGTAAACGACAGAAGTGTTACATTTGCGATTTTTGTTCAGACTAGCAAAATAGGCCTATCAAGACATAAATTGAATATCAGTAGGTATTGGTTTGTGCTTGTAGGATACTAAGAGAATAATTATTAATTGTTATATCTTTACCACTATTTACCTGTGTATATGACCTATTGAGTATTTCTGTCTGGTATTTAAAATAGCATTGTATGTGTATATCAAATTATAACACGATACCCCTTGCTTAATATGCTTTTAATATGAGCACTTACCCGCCTAGGTGGCGTAGTTGGCTAACGCGCTTGTCGTGTTGAGCTTGACTGCTGAGGGCGGGGAGATCGAAGTTCGAATCTCGGTCGGGTGAACTGGGGGTGGTTTTTCCTAAATGGTTTTCCACTCTACCTCCACGCAAATGCTAATTATAACACGATGCTCATCTTACCCCCTGGGCGTGCTCATATTTTCCTCCCATGCTTTTAATATGAGCACTTGCAGATTCTTTTATTTTTTTTCTGGACTAAAGTTGGCAAAATATCATTCATATTTATTGTATTTTGTAGACCTAAACGAATGATGAATTGAATAAAATATTACTTTTGGATAGCCTTACTGTTTCTTAAGAAATAACAGATTTTCTTAAGATGCTCATAATTGCCCGACTTCCCCTATATGTGTGTGTATCCCAGACGGTTAGTAAGTCGAGCAACCAGAATTAAATGTATGCTCAAAACAGCCAACATTTTCAATACCAACATGTTCTCCCGTCGTTTATAATTAATAAAAGAGGCTAGTGTTTTTATTCTGCTGTACTTAATTTTTAAAATTTGAGTGCTATCACTTAACTACACTTGTATTGTTGCCGGTGATCATAGTTCAATATTTCTTGGAGTCCATTGCAAACAAGATAATCCAATCTGTGGAAGTCAGGATAATTTGGTGATATTTTATTTGCTGCAATAAGATTTGGCTTGAAGAGTGTTTAATACATTCTCAATTTTACAGGCATGTGCGAAGATGTATTTAACCTTAGGATATTACGTTTCGTATTGGGGAAGAAAATCACTTAAATGATGTACTGTAAATTAAGTCCATGGACCATTTAATATATTCATTATAATAAACAATTTTGTCTTCTATCTAGTTCTTTGATACACAACATGAAACCAATAATATTACAACAGTGAATATTCAACCTAACTTTTTTTTAGTGTACAATTTATTTTATTATTTTATGAATTAGTCGTAATCATTTGAGGCTTTAGAAAACACTTTAAAACTGATTTAAATAGGACTTTTAAAGTAATCAAGAAATATATTATAAATTATGGTCAGCTTTGCTAATACATTATTGCTATAACAACCAGACACATTGAAAATGTATAAAACTAATGTATTAGAGGAAAATAGAGATAACAATTATTTATTTAAAAAATTATTGAGATATATAATACAAGGATTGAGCATAGTATAGTTGTAATATTAAAACATGTTATTTAATGAACAGCTCTAAATAACATTATACATTATATAAGTTTAAACAACATAATATTAATGAAGAAATGAGAATAGTTGTAAACCCGCCTGTGCGTAGAGGAGTAGTGAAAAACCATATAAAAACTACTTTGCTACACAAACCAAGAATTCAAACCCAAAACTCAGTACCCAACAACCCAGACAAGAAGAGAATTCTGCCTTTGTCCTTATTTTTACCTGTATTTTCACACTGAAGCATTGTTAAAAAGGTACGCGATGCTACAGTTAAATTTCCAAAGTCACACTTTTTTTTTGCTGCCAAAATTTAAATATTTCACTTTATTATTACTACTATTTTATAATTTTTGATACCTATCAAAAGTGAAAGCTGCAGGTTGCATGATCTGATGTATGAATTTGTTAAAGTAGATCTAGTAACTTTAATGTCTGTCAGATAAGGAAGGATCTTACCATGAAAATTGTATGGTAAATAACTGTGTTTGATGGGCAGCCGTTAAAAGTTAGACTGAAATATTGTCACGAAGCAGCGAGCAAAGCCACAATTATTGCTATCCACTTGTCGGTTATCTGTAATCTGGTATTCTTAACTAGAAACTACGCTTGTAAATGTTTACTACTGCTAAGATTTGTCGCATTGCGCAATTAATTTATAAGAACCAACCTATTTTATTAATCGCATTTAGTGTTTCAATACTAAAATCTAGTTTTATTTTAAACTACGAATCAAATAGTTTTGATTCTCTCTGTTTTGGATGTACACAAATACAAAGGTAATGGAATTTATGTGGGTTGGTATGTTCTTATTTTGGTGTATCATTTTACCATATTTACTCAATATGTAAACGCTACAAATCTGGAAGTTTCTCTTTGAGCCTCCCCTTCTGAATATATAAATAGCATTACACTATGAACTTTAGTATTTATATATACAGGGTAGGGTGAAAACAACTATACGATCGATCTCTGCTGAGGAAAGGGATGAACAACAGAATACCTGCTGAGGTTTTCCTGACGTCTGGGCGGAACTCACCTGAGTGATATTATCTTCAAATGTGTAGCATGTAGTTTGATTTTATTTAACTAGTGAATATTTACTTTTAAACTAAAGTGTTAATTTTCAAGTAATCGTCTAGTTGTTTCGGTCCCACCCTATATGTGCAAAACTGTTTGATGAACATATTTGATAATGAGCTTCCCAACTCACGATGCCTCTTAGAGAATATGTATACACTAAATTACCCTTCGTTTACCCCCAATTGAAGCAGTATTACCTTGTATGGTTGTTCTATGGCCATATTGTATTCAGTAAAGGTAGTAATGATACCTTTCAGAGTAAACTAAATGTACATTATATAGTCCTTATGTTGACTGGCCACATCTTTTACCACAGACGTTGGACGGTTCAGTATGAATTAACTCCATATCACCCCGTACAGATTTATCAATTTGAAGAAAATATCTTTTGAAGTCACTGGAGCACAAACACAAGTTTTTATGATGGTATTTATCACCTTATGAAGCCATAAACTTATACAAATATCGACAATGAACAAAGACACAGTCGGTGACCTGGCAGTTTAGGGGTAAGGTGTCAGACTTCTGTGCAGGCGGCCGGGGTTCAATCCTCGGTCCCGGCACAGATTTATCTGATTACCAAACCCTTCCTTCACCTCTGACAAGACATCTTGTGAATGTGAGGAATGCCAGGCCTCCACCGTGGTTCGGATTCCACGATAAACTGTAGGTCCTCCATTTCGTCTCAAAATCATCCTACCATTACACATTAGCGTAAGTGCGTATAAACCGAACGGGTAGTAAGACAAGCTGCTAATAATAATAATAATAATAATAATAACAACAAAGACACACTTTATGTTGTATGTAAGCCTAGTCTTGAGTTTTTATTTTTATTCTAGCAGAATAAATATTATATTTCTAGAAACCCTCGATTTAAATCATAATTCATCGCAAGCCAAAAGTTGGCCATGTAAAATACACATTTCTTGTGTAAAAAGTTTGTGTCCTTGCGCTGATAACACCTTTCTTAGGTAGTTTATACAGATCGAACCAGTTGTCGCAATGGAGCGAGGCTTGCTATATTCCATTTTAGAATAAAGGAATCAAGAGGACATTTAAAAAAAGTTTTTTTATTAGGAAAAATATTGGACGTAAATTATTTCTTGATAAAACCGACAAAAAACTTTTTTTTTATTGAGGAGACTGCAATTCATCATGCTTTTACGATAAATATTTTTCAGACAAATTTACTTTATGCAAAACAAAAAAACTAATCCAAAATTGAGGTTTAAAACTGTCAAAAATGTAAAATAAAAACTTAGCAGTATGCGACATGCGTATGCTGCGACTGACAAGCGCACATAACAAAAACTAACGTTACCCAGAACAGTCTGAGGCGCGCAAGTGTTGCCAACACATATTTTTCGTTTCCTCTGAATAATTCATTGGATTTAAGAGGGCCACTTCGGTAGGCGAGAAATTGCCACGCAGACATTTAGCTCCTGCCTAGTAATTATTTCTAAGATACGTTATTTCAAATATATTTCGTGCCAAAAAAAAGTCAAATGTTTCCAACAGGGTTATTTTTCCTTAACTCTATAGTTTGAGTTTTATTAATAGGAACAAATGTGTAAAAATGTAAAACTAGCTCATTTTAAATTAATTTTAAAGTCTAGTTGTGGAGCTATGAGACTAGGCTTGATAAAAAAAAGGGCTCTAGATTCCTCTAACAAATACGGCAATCTTTTTTTTTAGGCTCACAACAGAACATTTTAACATATTTGAGATGGTGACCTGGCGGTCTAGGGGTAAGGTGTCAAACTTCTATGCTGGCGGCCGGGGTTCGATCCTTGGTCCCGGCAAAGATTTATCTGATTACCAAACCGTTCCTTCACCTCTGACAAGACATCTTGTGAATGTGAGGAATGCCAGGCCTCCACCGTGGTTCGGATTCCACGTTAAACTGTAGGTCCTTCATTTCATCTCACAATCACCCTACCATTACACATTAGCGTAAGTACGTACAACCCGAACGGGTAGTAAGACGCGGTGCTAATAATAATAATAATAATAATAATAATAATATATTTGAGAACTAGCAGTGAGATATTCCCTTTACCTTGAAATACGAAGTTTTAAGATTTGTATTTCCCCTCTTTCGTAATGACATGACAAATAGTGGTTATGGATGAAGGGAAAAAGTGAATATAAGCTTAGACAGAACAGAGAAGTAGTTCCAGAAAACAACAAAGGCCATTGAATTTGAAGCCATCTGGCCTGAGAGCGATTGATAATTTCTCGCTGACCAAGGAGTCAACCTTAAGTTACAGTGTTTATTCAATGTACAGTACATTGTGCAATGTTGATCTCGATCAACGCGCCTCTACCGATGGTTACAAGAGTGACTGGTACCTACAATAGCAGCCATTAATGCATATTTGATTATATTTTATTATATATCAATATTCAAGCATATTTTGATGTTTATAAAATACGGTACAAAAATGGAATTTTTACTATAATGACGTGACGGCCGAGACATAGCAATAAACAACGGTACTTTCTCGTTCAAAATGGGACGTATGATCAACCTAGAAAATACTATTTACAAAAAAAAAAGAGATGAAAATAGAAAAGGAATTGGAATCCTAAAACCATGATTACAATCATTATATTAAAAAATTAAGACTTTGAACCAAAACATTACTTAGCCCTTGTGATTAGCAACAGTGTACAAAAAAAAAGCAATTTAGGACTAAAATAGATCAAAGATTAGTGTATTGAACGTATAAACATAGTTATAAAACGTAATGTTAGAAAACAAATGGTACGGCGCACCGCACAGAATTTCTCCCGCCTTTATCTTAAAATATACATTTAATAAATCTCTTAGATTTGTAAAACTAAATAATAGGTCTATACATTGCTGTAGCAACATTACACCTAATATCATAAATGGAATAATATACACTCGTGCTTATTCTGTGGCATAAGGAACTAGGAAAACTGTTACAGAAAAATTGAGAAAAGAGAAACATCTTTGTCCACCAAAGAGTATAATAGTAAAACTCATTTCCAAAGACCTAAATTAAAAAAAAGTATATAAATTTGCTTATAGCTAAAAAATTATTGGTTTTATAAAAATATATTTCAAGTAGAAGATTTTTATCCTTAATAGTACTACAACTTTACAATAAGTTATTCATAGCTCTAATAGTTGCGAAGAAATGATGAAAATTGGAAATTTACTATGTAAACATCTTAAAAGTCATTTTCATGAGAAAATGAGGATTTCAATCTCGTTTATGATGATAAACCGTGTCTAGATATAAAATTTAATCAAAGTCGTTATAGAAAATTTCCTTTTTATATTTGAGATGTAGAATGTTGAATAAAATTCAATTTAAAATACGACAATATAAATTTTTTTTTGATAAAAACGATATTAATGAGCTATAAAAATTGACAATTGATGAAAAGTTATTAATTTTTCCATTTGTATTTAAAGATAAATTAATTTCATAAGTATTTGTAAAGGCATGTTAAATATACCCTAATTTAAATAAAATTCTAAATTGTGTTAGGCTATTGGTACACTTTAAACGAGTTAAAATGGATAATTAAGACACTAATTACATGGTTTATTGAAAGCAACATTTAAATTTAAATTTAAATGGCATACTTTATATACACAAAATGTTAATAAACAGTTGTAATAGTACATAAGTATAAAAGTGAAAGTCAATAGATAAGATTGAAGAATAGCTATTTATAGTAATTATCGTTATTTTTTCTTAATTCAATGTGAAACCATTAAGTGATTTTGAATTCTTATATTGAAATGTAATCCCTTGTTCCTTGAAATTATAGATGGTTGAAAACCAACTGTTGAATTTTAACTTGACATGTTTCGGTATTTTAAAATAGCATCATTAAGAATTCTAAATGACATAAAGGAAGATTAGCTATTATAATGTATATAATGTAAGTGGAATTTAATTAGTAATGAAATTGGAATATTACAAATGTTGATGAACTTAGATTAATATAAATATTATTATTATTTATTATTAGCACCGTGTCTTACTACCCGTTCGGGTTATACGCACTTACGCTAATGCGTAATGGTAGGGTGATTGTGAGATGAAATGGAGGACCTACAGTTTAACGTGGAATCCGAACCACGGTGGAGGCCTGGCATTCCCCACATTCACAAGATGTCTTGTCAGAGGTGAAGGAAGGGTTTGGTAATCAGATAAATCTGTGCCGGGACCGAGGATTGAACCCCGGCCGCCAGCACAGAATTCTGACACCTTACCCCTAGACCGCCAGGTCACCCTACATTTATTATAGCTAGAAGCTATATGAAAATGTATTAATTTGTTTTAAGTTTTGTACCTTTGGGTGTACATGTTGTCGAGTGAGGCTATGGACAAAAGTGAGATTAGTCGCTTTGGATTGTACTCAGTTTGATACAGAGCTACAGGAGACAAAGCGTTTCGGTCTAAAACTTCATTAGTTGAATGGGTTGGCTCCGTTCCAAACGTTTCCTAATGATAGTTCTAATTTATTCCAATAAAGTGAATTGATGAATACCAGACGAAAGTTTACCGTCAAAAAATCCCCACCCTTGAACTTATTTTACGACTTCATAAATTACAATCCTTTAGTTCTCGGACAAATCTCTCGTAAATTGAAGACTAAGAAAATAATTGTTTTGATGTTTGTTGGTGAGCCTATAAAAACAAATTCCATCACTGGTCGTGTTCCTTTTTATTTATTTTTTGTTATAGAGTAGCTCTTTACGTAAACAAGAAAGTTGTGTAGAAAAACAAAAGCCTGCTTAACATTATTGTGGTTGCTTTAAGGTTCTTTTATGAGCTTTGCTCTGATTCTTACTATGGATACAATATTTATCAGTCCTAATAATTTATAATTCTTATTATTTGAAAATACACTAAATTAAAATTGGCCAATAGAATAAACAATTTTAATTTTTAGATAGATAAATAAATCTACTATTTAGCAATGTCGAGTATTAAATGTGATTAAAGTTAAAAGGGTTAAAATAGATTAAACGTTGATTTTAAACCCTTTTGTAGCTATAACAACAGTATTAATCAATTAAAACATAATGTCTATCATCGTTGTTAATGGGATGAATAACTATATTTAAAAGGTAAATCCTGGTGGTGAAGCTGATTTTAATTATTATTGAATTATAGATACTTAAAAATGGCATGCTAATAAAAGTTTTTCAGGCTTTTTTTTTCTTTGGCTTCTCGAGCTATTTTCGAATCATAGTGATATTTTTCAACAAATTAACTAACATGATCAGTCTTAAATGTAAGAAATAATGGGAGAAAAAAAATCATCACGTTTCACACACAAAAAAAGAAAGTATATATAAAATAATATACACTGTTACAGAAACATATTATTTGTTCTGAGCATTCTAAGCTCCACATTTCTCAAAACTTTATTTAAAAATATATTTACCTATTACTGGGATAATATTGATTTTATAAAATACTTTTTAAAATAAGTGGTTTATTTTTAACAGAGCTATAACTATGCAATAATAATATATTTCATGTCGCAAAGAGAAGCGGATATAAGATCAAAGTTGTAGCCTTACACATTATGTAAATTACCCTAAAAGTCATTTTCATGGGAAAAAGAGTACTGCCATTTTATTTGTAATGAACAGTGTCTAAAAATGAAATGCAATCAAAATATTTGAATCGTATTTCAAGAAAATAGACAGCTTGTATTATCAGCAAAATATCCTTAACTTTAGAGCTAGATAATGAATGCCAAAAACACCTCGAGGAAACTTATACGAACAATTTATACAAAGTTTTTGTCTGAAATGTAAAATATTACCAACTCTAGGCCAAGTTAAAGACATACAGTTAGACAGATAGACGACATCATGAAGACCACTTTTCAGTATGATTGGTTCATGAAACATTAACATTTGTTAAAATACCAAGTTCGATATTGATATTGAAGTTTCGAGAGAAAGTAAAGATACATCCAATGATAACAAATAGGAATAAATACAAATCTACACATTTAATTGGTAAATAAATGTCAACAAAATATATAAGTTTTTAACATATTTTAACCAAATTTAGCTAGTATAAACACAAACCTTTCTTCAAACATATTGGATATACATACTGTAACTTAGGTGCACGTGACGTGGAAAGTCGCAGAACATCCACACACGGCCGTGTGAACCGTGAGTTCTTTTAAGGTCATTGTGGTGCATTGCTGATAAAACAAGTTTGAAAATGTAAACGAAATATTCAAGGTTTTGATTATTAAAAATTAAACAACGCTTACACTGATAGCTACAATGAAACAAGACACTAAACTAAATAACAGTGTAATAATTATGTATGTCAATTAATAAGATAATAAAAACACATAAAATAGAATTAAATTAATAGCTATAAAACACATAACTATTTAAATATTTAAAGCAGTCACTAATAATGTTTATTATTAACACAAAATACAATAATAATCAATGTCTACATCACGCGTGTAATTAATTTAAGTCATCATTGGTCTCCGCGCTCGACACACTGCGTTGAACGCACGCTAGACTAGCCGACTCACGCTAGCCCACACAGTGGGGAAACTGGCACACACACTGGACACGCTGGTCCACTAACTGATCACTCTACTAACTACTGGACACGCTATTCCCCTCACTGATCACGCTACTCACTACTGGACACGCTATTCCCCTCACTGATCACGCTACTCACTACTGGACACGCTATCCCACTCAATGATCACTCTACTCACTACTGGATCACGCTGGTCCACTCACTGATTACTCTACTCACTACTGGACACGCTGGTCCACTCACTGATCACTCTACTAACTACTGGACACGCTATCCCACTCAATGATCACTCTACTCACTACTGGACACGCTGGTCCACTCACTGATCACTCTACTAACTACTGGACACGCTGGTCCACTCACTGATCCCTCTACTAACTATTAGACACGCTGGTCCACTCACTGATCACTCTACTAACTACTGGACACGCTATTCCCCTCACTGATCACGCTGCTCACTCCCGGGCACGCTATTCCATTTACTGGACACGCCCGTCCACTTCCGGGCACTCTATCCCATTCATTGAGCACGTTGATCACTCCTGGACCCACTAGTCCGGTACGTTATCCCACTCACTGAGCATCCTGATAACTCCCAGACACAATCCCACTCACTGATAACCCTCGCTGCCCACTCCTGAACACGCTGGTCCACTCACTTCGCTAGCTTCGACTCGGGGTCAAAGGTAAGAGTCTGGAATCCTCCATTTATAGAATACTGAGCTCGAATAAAATTAACCCAGATTCTTCCGCCCCGATGTCCGCTTTAATCCTCTTGGAATCGAGTGCCACTACATACCTGATAAACAAGGAGGGAGACAGAGAGAACAAAAAGCGCAGTTAGGGTAAACACATAGAAGCGCGCCGGTCCCGCTGTCAGACGATAATCTCGTTACAATATTTTTTTTTTGTTCATGTGATTTATTATTGCAGTATATTGGATTTTCAAACTTAAAATAAATGTTGATTTATTTAATTTTTGGTAAAAAAAAATCACATAAATAAAATACAAACTTTTGAATCTCCAAGAAATTTGATGGTCAGACACCTTAACTCAGTCTGTAGTGTGTCTGCTTACAGAGTTAAGGGTCCCGAGTTCGATTCACGGCATGACCGAAAATTTATCATTGATTACAATATGGGTTTAACCCTTCACATTGATAAATTTTTGGCCGGGGACTGGATGTTACACCTGCCCTTGTCTTAAATTATATTATAAGGCATATGAGGTTACGACAGGCCTAGCAAACCCGTAGTGGAAAATATATGGATTGAATAAAAAATTGACTCGGGCTTCGGGATGGAAACAGTAAAGGATGTAAAAAAGTAGTTTGTCTCTAGCTGTCATTTAAAGTAAAAAATAAATAATTTTAATCAAGTAATTAGAATATTGAATGTGGATTAAATAAAATAAGCTTAAATAAATTTGAATTGAGCCTGATAAAGTTTATATTTACACAGCCATCCGGTCAGTCCACATTTAATGACATTTGTTTACAAATAAAGGTAAGATTTATAACAAATATACACACATATGTTTGAAGAATTAGTGGAAACATTTTGAGAATTAACACCCTTATTACATAGAGGCGGTATTCAAACCAGGACCTACCTCGGTATATTGGACTGAATAAGTTTAACGATGAGTCTACAACCTTAGAAGTAGGTCACGTCATAATACTTATATATTTAATTTGTTTTATTGTTTATAACTATCGGCCCAGATACGTATATAAAAACATTTAGTAATTAATAATAATATTTAGCACCACGTTTAGTAATTAAAAGAATATATTTGTTCTTATGTTTGAGCGTGAAAAATGTAAACATTTTGAATCTATTAGTTAGTACACCCTTATTAAGTGAACAACAGTATAGAAGTAAGTTTTCAAATTTTTCATAGAACGTAATTTACGAATAGATGGTCTAAATTTCCCTTTTCCCATTAATATCATTTCTCAATACCAATTTTTATTTTCTGTCGCCCACAATCAAACAGTCGGTCGGTGGTATTTAATATTTTTTTCCTTCAAGTTTCATTTCTCATGTATTACACCAAATAACTTTAAATTTCATCTGGAGTGACACTTATCACGTATCTCTTCCATATATGAGACTCTTTAATCACAAAAAATAGAGATCCATATATGATATATCAAACCTGACGTTGTCAAACCAATAAAGAATGTTTATTGGGATTTTGGGAAAGGAGTATAATAGATTTATTGAATAAATACTTATCAAGATACATGATAAGCTCTTTTATGGAATGGAAAAACCAAAACGAGGATTACGTTGACGTTAAGAATTGATTGTTTTAATATCTATGAGAATAATTTTGAGGCAGTAATAACAGTTTAATATTAATTATCATCAAAATAAATAAGATTTTGATTTCCACTCTTACCCCAGTGGTGTGCTAAACTGTCAGGCTCAATTAATCTGGTTGGCCGATGATAGGGAGGCAGGAGTTCGAATTCAAGTCGAGTGTACCAAGAATGAATTTTTATAAATAGATTCCTACTCTCCATACAAGTAAATGTGGATACATTTCCTATGAACTCTCATCCTAACTGATAACACATTTTTAGTAGTTAAAAGTTTTGTAGTTTTAACCTGGGAGTAAGACACGATGAAAAATAAAAGAGGAACTTTAAAATACGAACAAATTACTTAAGTGGTTACCCGAATTTCGGGTAGGCACGTCCAGCATACGTACGTCCCACAAACGCAGGGCCGGATTTCCCACAAGGCCGATTAGACCTAGGCTTAGAGCGGTACTATTCAGGGGGTGGAATGGCATTACGGCAAACACACCTTTCGATTGTATTTCATATTTTAATATTGTATCTACCACACGGTAGGTAGTATATCGTCGGGGGTGACCTGGCAGTCTAGGGGTAAGGTGTCAGACTTCTATGCTGGCGGCCGGGGTACAATCCTCGGTCCCGGCACAGATTTATCTGATTACCAAACCCCTCCTTCACCTCTGACAAGAAATCTTGTGAATGTGGGTAGTGCCGGGCCTCCACCGTGGTTCGGATTCCACGTTAAACTGTAGGTCCTCCATTTCATCTCACAATCACCCTACCATTACACATTAGCGTACGTGCGTATAACCCGAACGGGTAGTAAGACGCGATGCTAATAATAATAATAATAATAATAATAGTATATCGTCCTTGGATCGTCCCCTCAAAACACTATAACCGACACGGTTTTCTCCCTTACAAACGTCTTGATACGAACACAAAGCTCTCCGTATACTTATACGAATAGACGTATACCATATTTACTTTGAACCTCTTTCAATTTCTCCCCAGAGTACCGCTTTTGTTCAACCACAAGATCACACAACTTTAGTGCTCAGTAACACTAATCAGTTGATGCAGCTGGTCCATTGTTGATACAGCCCTGTAAATGCTTATAAATACAACCATTCAAGCGAACCCACTAAATATTCACCGAAAATACCCCAACTATCACTAAATGTGCTACTTTCTTATTCGGGCTCCCAATACTTTTGAGCTCCATCATAATTGACCTACTTTCACATCCCGAGTTGAGGTTTGCGCCACCCATGTCCTACTTTAATCCTGTTTCAACATGTCATGGTGCCATATTGGTACCAGGGCTATTAATAGTGCCAGGATGTATATAAGTGGATCAAACGATTGGAGGGGAAATCTATAAATATTTTTAATTAGGTCAAACGATGGGTGAGGGAGGGAGAGGGACTGACAGAATATACACGAAGCTCTGTCTCCGAGCAGCTTTTAACGCCAAATCTCACGCACACTCCCCAGGTTCTGGGTCTAAGACCCCTAACCTACACTGAAACAACGGAACAGCGTAGGCTATGTCCCCAAAATCACCTCCTTGATGGTCTAGCGGGTTGGGTTATGTCTCTAAAACACGTGGGTGCTAAGACCCACTACCCAAGCTAACAAGTTGGTTGGGGGTAGGGTTCTGGGGGATGGTTTGGGCCATGTCCCCTCCAATTTTTTTTTCCAACCAGGATATAAAATCATACGATGGGTCAAACCGTAAATAGCATATCTGAGGTTACAATATTGTCACACTCAGTGGATTGACTACGCACCACCCTGACTATTAATAAAGTTGTAAAATCTTTCAATATATATTACTAGTATTATTATGAAATTTGAACTAATAGTTTTAAATGTGGTTAATGCAGAAAGTATTTTTTAATTTAATGATTCCTAATCTTCAAATAGCTTCATTAAACATACGACGTATTTAAAATTAAATAAAAAAATCGAGTTTCTTATATTTTATTTAACCATGCAATATATAACACATAATAACGATACCATCTTAATAGAATGATGGATTTTATTTTCCAACACCCCGTTCTTTAAGCTCAACTCTTTTCTTCAATTATTATTTTATTTGACCAACTTTCCAACATATTTAAAACGTTTGATCATTATTATTGAATTATGAGACAGTTTGAAGATATTTTAAATGGTACGTTTGGACGAAACGGTAATTTGAGAAAGGTGAGTTCAAAAGAACTTTGTAAAAGGAATATCTTTAGTTCACACCAACGTTTTGAGTCCTCGCTTAGAAGCACCTTTTCTTTGAAATAGAATTTATATTTAAATACTATCAAAATTCAACATCTATGTAATATAAACTGTCTGTAAAATATTTCTTCTATTTAAAGAAATGTATATACTTTTATATTCCTTATATATTAAAAGGGAACATGTTTAACAAAGGATACATACATTAAAATAAATTGAAGGAACTCGACTAAGAAAATGTAGTTTTTCAGAGTTGGTAATGTTTTAAAATAAAACAAAATAACCGCATTCGGTGGTAGAATGGTCTCAAGCTTCAATCTCGCAGTATACTGGACTGCTTATGGCAGGGAGATAGGGGTTTAAATCTGGTCGGGTGTACTGAGAGGGATATTTCCTAAATAGTTTTTTTCTCTCCTTCCACAAAAATGTTGGTACACTTAATCTAAATTCAATATTTCCTAACCCTAACACACTATCGTAACTAGTATATATGTGTAAACCCGAACAGGCAATAGGATCGTGACAAAAACGTAACTACATGTTACAGTAAATATTATCTTGTTTGAGTGCATTTTAACCCAAACCTATTCAAAATAATTATATGTGTTAGATAAAGCAAAATGTACTCCAACAAATACAACGTATTTAGTGCTTTGACATTGCAAAGTGTAGGCGAAATGTGTGTCAAACACATTTAAACTGGCCACGTGGTAATCCGACAGAGGACCTGCTAATGGCAGGGGAAGTTTGTCTGGCAACTGTGTCGACGAATTACATTTAATATTGTTGGTACCTACACTGAGAATACTAGGATATGTTGGTACACTGATAAAATACAGTTAAATTAACAGTCGATACACATGTCTGCGGTTAACTAATATTCCCTTAATATTTTTCGAAAAGTTACACTGGACACAGGAATTAAACCTTAGATCTTTTGATAAACGCACCAATTCATTATAACTCAAGGCAATATGAATTACCTTATGATCATCCTCTATACCTCAGCCATGCTAAATTAAAGGTTCTCAGTTTGATTCTAATGTCAAGGTGTCATTTAACAACATTAACATTGGTAAAAGTTGAAACTTATTTGATAAGACATTAAAGTAGTGATTCATACTTTAAGAGATAGATTGCTTCGAAACTTTGTGGGGTTTAAATACAGTCACTTTGTCTGCTGAGACCACTATAAGAGATTCCAGGTGATCACTTCTGATAAATTGTTAATTGTAGGCTAATTTTATTAACAGGATTACATGTAATTTAGCCGGGATCCTAACCTTAACCTCTGTGAACAGTGATCTAGTTATTAGTACATTTAAAAACAGTACATCAGTAAGCTATGCCTCAAATCATATTTCTGATTGTGTATAGCCAGTACTGCACTAAAGTATACAAATAAGGTATTGTCGCGACCCCCCATTCTGTTGGTTGGATCTGTCAGGATAGCTTGCCAGAGGGGTCAGGTCACAGGCAAGGTGGTTGTGTGGGCTCTAAATAATACGTAGGGCTACGAATTTTTATTTAATAGAAGTACTAAAAGACGATACAAAATGTGATGTTAAATGAAATATAAAATAAATATGAGAGATTGGACGCTCGCGCTCGTGGAAGAACTGGATTACTCGTTAAAACTTACACTGATGAAATGGCTGATATGGCTCGCGATTCCCTACAAAACTCGATCTCAGGACCCTAGGCTCGACGGTTGACTCTAAGCATAAGTGCTACTGACTACCCAAAGATGTAGTCTGCTATGGTCCGGCGTCGGGTAGAATCTCTGCCTACGAATTCGATAAAAATGTATTGGCCCCGATGTCAACAAGTAAGACTTTTATAGCTCGCTCTGACCCCTTTCCTCCCCAACTAGAACAAACATTGTTATAAGTAGTCAGCATTGCCCTTTAATATTTTTAATTAGTTACATCATATTTGTTAAGCCAGCACTGTTAAGCTCGTACGGACAAGAAAGTTATGTAAATCAAAACAAAATCCCCAACATTACTCAGGGTTATGACACTGATATAAAGTAAAACATTTATAAACACTTAAATGATTGGTCGATGGTGCTGATTTGAGTCATTTTACCCAATTTGTGATATAATATCCATACATCTAATAATCGTTAACCCACTATTGTTTCCGTATGGTTTATGGCATCACTATCTCTTTAGACTGGATTGCCGATTACGGGGAGATCTAGGTTCTAGTCCCAGTTGGGTGTACCGAGTTTTTTTTATATTAAATGTTTTTGCACTATCCCTTCACACAAATATCGGGTACATTTCTTTTAAATTCAACCTTCCTAATCCCTAACACATACGCGTAACTAGTACATATGCGAAACTGAACGGGCAGTAAAACGCAGTTATAAACCATATCAATTATTTAAAAAAAAAAACTTATACGTAGTTCTTTTTCCCGCTAAAACCAACATGACTGACTGTTACATTCGTATGATCATTGGTGGGCCTTTAACAGTGTGACCAGATATCCTTCTTTTACTGAACATGTCCTACATTTCAACCCTTTGTTCAGTGTCTGGGAGGAATTTACATCCATTTTTACAAACTAAATAAATAAAGTGATCTCGTATACTTAGAAATTCTGCCCTTTGATGGTATGTTAGTGATTACTAGCGGTCTTTGTATGCTTTCGTCGACAAACTCTCCCACCGTGCGGCATTCACGTGATAAAATTTGTGATCTATATTGGCTGCGTATATGCCATCAGCAAACAATCACAGCAAAGCGTCTTAATTTGTGACTTAATCTAAAAAATATTCTTGAACTTACAATAAAATGTGTAATATGGTTCATTTAAACACATGAATTGAATTTGTACTAAACAATTTGGAACATTTATCTTGTAACGTCCTAGATTTTTTTTGAATGTCCTAAATTTTGAGGATCTCTATCCTCCTTTGCGCCAAAAGTCTCTGGTCACACTGTCCTTAAAGCAACAAACAAGTATCAAAATTTAAATTAAAATAAACCAGATTTATTACACACAGGTAGTCACGTGGGGGCTATCGATAACATTCAAATCAATGCTTGCTTCTTTGTATTGCTACTTTTACACTCTCCTGAATTTTTTATTCTTATTTTCAATTTGATCTATGACGTCATACATGCGGGTATTGGTGGCTGTAGCCCTTGATAGGGGTGCACGCCAAACCACTTGTTTGCTACCTGATGAGGGCTGGATTATCACAGATCATCATGGCCTCCCCCTCCCCTAATACCCCCTCACAATAACACCCACAATTTCAACAAGCGGCTTCCTACAAAATATTGTCACTATTTAAAAAAATGAATGATGTATCGCTTAATGAAATTATTTAAAGCTACTGTTAGTGATACAATATCATATACTTGCTTACTCTATGACATTTGGAACTGGAAAGTTAATTTCCACACTTAAAATAGTACGGTCTCTTTCCTCTATTGAGCCAGTTTTATCCAGTACACCGTTAAACCCTATCCCCATCTTGAGCTAATTCTATTCAACCCACCTCATTATCCTCTATCCCTATCATTATATAGTTATATCTAGTTTACATCATTAAACCATATCCCTATCCTGAGATAATTATATCAAGTCTACATCATTACACCCTATCCCTATCTTAAGATAGTTCTATTCAGTCCACCTCATCATACTCTATCCCTATCGGGTTATATCCAGTCTACATCATTAAACCCTAGCCCTCTCTTGAGATAATTATATCAAGTCTATATAATGACCCACCACCCCTATCTTAAGATATTTCTATCCAGTGTACATCATAACAACCTATCCCTAGTTTGATATAGCTCTATCCAGTCTACATAATTACACCCTAATTTGAGATAGTTCTATTCAGTTTACATCAATACACCCATTCCTATTTTGAAATAGTTATATCCAGTCTACATAATTACGCCCTTTCCCTACTTTGAGTAAGTTATACCAGTACACCTCGTTACATCCTCTCTCTTTAGTGTTAAATTTACTAGCACATGATTCCCCCGTAGATCCAAATGGGGAACTATTCTACACCAGGAAAAGCTATACCAATATTGTGTTGTTGTTTTTTGTTGTTTTTTTACTGTGAAAGCTCATCACACCCACGCCCAACCCTCAAGCTGTATTACTAACCCTATCAGCTGTCCGCGACTGCTTATTCAATATATTCACATCTATCATTCCTATCTAAAGTCCATATTATTTCTTCATGCACAGCCTGATGACGCGCTGTGCTGTGTTGATATGAACACATGAGGCAGTATATATGTATGTATAATCATACGTTTTAAACAATACCGCTTTTTGTCATTATATATTCCTTATTAGTTGTTCTAATATTCATCACGTATATTGTACTTTATTTTACACAATGATTATTGACTGATCTATTTATGGGTAATAGAGGAGGTAGGTTGTTTAGAAGAAGAGGTTTTTCACTAGCGTGGAGAGAGAATAGAAAAACCATAGTGATACATCACTTGTGGAGACCATGAGATTTGGTCCTTAACATCTACGTCACCGGAAGTGTTTCAGTTTATTTCAAGCCTATCACCTTAGATCATCTGGGTTATAAGCCTGTATTGATAAATTACTTCTAAAATTAAAATTAGCACTAGTAGTAAGGAACAAAACATTTGTGTACGTGTAATTTATTTTAAGTTCAGTGTTATCGCCACTTGACTAAGTGTGACTTAAAAGGTTAACTCCTCCCTCTTAAGTTCGTTATCAATATTCTCCTCTCTTTTTAGTTAGTAAAAAACTATGTGGATTTTAGCTGAAATATTTTATTCTTATAATATTATACACAGTACACATCTAGGCAACTAAACGAAGCTAAAAACAACACACACACCATGGGATTTCAACGATATCTTCTGCATATTTTATTTCTTGAGGGTTACTTTGAGGGAAAAACCTATTTTGGTCCAATAAAATGGTGGTGCTTCACTCTACCTAATTTAGAATGAAAATAAAGCAAACTACTGTAAGATATTGGCAGAAAGAACCTTTATAATATACTTTTCTTTGAAGTCAACATTAATAATATTTAAATTCTTCGTTTGATTGCTATTGATATTACCTATTTAAAAGACAGCTGAAGATAGCATGACTCGACGTATGGATAAGTTTAAGTATATACTGTCATTGTTCCATCTGTTACATAAGTTTCTTGCTATGCAAATTGGAATGTAAATTGAATTCATCATGCCTTAGGGCTGTGGTTCTCAACCTTATTTTTGCGCCATGCACCATTTTCATCACATTTAAAAATGTAATTTCCCCCTTCATGATTGTTTCATTCAAATGTTGCATTCTGAATAATTTGTACATAATATTGATTTATTTTAATTTTTAAATTTTATTAGTATATATACATATTAATTGGAGTTTTCATTGTGGACTTTTACAAATTTAACAGCAGTATAAAATGCTTATGGATTTAAAATCTTAAATAATTAATTAGTAAAATTGAAACATATGTCAATGAAAAAGAAGTTGGATATAATGAAAAATATTATAATTCAGTTTATTCAGATGGAAATGACAGTTAATGAGAATCTTGTGATTGTTTTACTTTTCCAATTCTTGTATATGTGGAGGAGTCGTAGAAAGTGCATAATGCAGGTAGATTTTAACCTCTAATATACTCGTTGCTTAGTTTTTACTTGCAACAGAGTTAAAAAGTCTGACTCGCAAATATATGTCGACACAAATAGGAGCAATGTATGGATAGCTCTTTCTGCTACTTTAGGGTAAGAATCGCACATTAAGGGCCTACATTCTGTGATTGATTTATCATCGAACATATCTCTTGCTCCCGAATCAGTCTTTAGCTTCAGGCATTCATCTTGGCAAACATCAGAAACTTTTTCAACTGAAAATTTGAACGGATTTCACACTAAATTGTTCTCATAACTAAGTTCAGGAAAACATAGATATTATTAATTTTACAGTGGTGAAAATGCCACTAAATTCCATTTTTGAAAAATTATAGAAATATTTTGTCATAAACAAAAGCAACAAGAATTGATGAAAGTTTCTAAAACATTGCAAAATTTCCTATCTTGACCTTTCTCTTCGAATTTTCAAGATTACTCACGAAAGCGTTTAAGTAATCAATCAATTTCGTGTTTGTATTTCGTCCTTGTATCTGATAATTAATTTTACTCAGCTACTCAAAATTATCAACCAAATAGGATATAGCATTCAAACTGGCAACAAAAATCATCTTACCCAGAATCTCAAAGTAATTGAAGCCCATTTATAAGCTCAAAAATTCACTCAGCTACATTTCCTCTTGAGAGCCATTGAACATTTGCATGGAAAATAAGAAAATGATGTACTGCATTCATATCAATACATAAATGCCTGAAAAAATGCGAGTTGTCTTCTGGAAAAATCTACTATTGAAATTATTTTCCCAAAAACCATTTCTAGTGGAGCTGGAAGTGTTTGTGAGGACAGTGCCTGACGATGGTTCATTCATGGAATGCCTTTCATTTTTGGATCTTGCTTTTACACACTAACTTAAAATCCAGACTTTGTCCCCAACATAGCTGATGCGTCATTTGTATAGCACCCAAAGACATTATCGCACAAAAGATTTTCTGATTAAAAAAACCTTTTTCAAAATATTAGAGGCTCTGGTAGTTGTTTAAAGAGGAGAACAAAAGAGAAACTCCCCTTTAAATGAACCAACGTGAACATATCTTGAAAACACCAGTAAATTATAACACAATGCCACATCAGTTGATTCATAAAGTTGAAGTGAAAATATGCCAAATCCTACAGACTTTATCTCTGGCACATTTTGATCACTGATGCTAGTGGCCATTTCACTAATTCTCCTTTGAAAAGTACTATTTGATAACGAAACAGCAGCAATATTTTTCTCAAATTCATTTCCTAACACATTTTCCACCATTTTGAGAGCGCAAGGTATGATAAAAGTTTCCCCGATTGAAGGGCTTTTCTATCTTCAGTGCTACGACATAAAAAGTTTTACTGGTCTATTTCCTGGAATGGCCCTGTTGAATCTATCTTAGTCTTTTTGAAAGAATTTCCATGTCATACATGAGATCTTGTCCTTTTACTTGTTTTGAGGATAAATATTTTTCAAATATGGCTTCAACTTCGTTGGTTTCATAGAATTGTTAAAGCATTGCTACAAATAACACATTGAGGTATTTCCTATTTATTGATGATGGATATTAAACTATACTGAATATATTAATCATCCTAGCACCTTTATTTTGACATTAAAAATCTGTGGATAGAAATAAAACGTCAAACCTAACTGAATGCGTCAACAATACACAGATCTTGAGATGCGTGATTGTTGCCCGCACCCACTGCTTATAGAAATTGTCTAAAGGGGAGAAGGGGAAGGATATGAGGCAACTTACCGATTGACTTCTGCAGTCCAACGTATGGCTTTGTTCCGTGTAGCTGCAAAGTGCATAAGTTACTCCACACCTAAAATTTGAAGACACTGCAGTTCGAGACTGACCTGATGAACACAAGTCCAGTATCGTAAAACAAAATACATTGTACATAAAATAGGGACGAGGCCTAACACAACCACTTGTGGTCAAGTTCTTGCTACAACCAAACTACCAAAACGCGAGCAATTATATCAACCCCTAAAGCACAACTCACAACAAAATGAACTTCCCATCCAACCGGATTAAAAAAAATAGAAGTCCACATAAATATCGTTACTCCTTACAAGTCGCCTCGTGGGATCTAGGTAGGGGGTGGGGAGAGGAGAAAGGACGAACAAACCATACATATAAATGGAATATTTCCACAGATAAAAAGTGAAAGGTCAAATTTACTTTTTATTTACTCTGTGATACACAATAAAGTGTGATGTCCTGTAGGCTATGTAAATTCTGTTAAATATTTGAGTTTGTAAAAAAAGTTTTTAAAACAGTTTGGGTCTGTGATCCCAACTACCCCCTCCCCAACCCCTGCAGGTTATAGGTATAAACACGAATGGTGAAATATTACTCAAATAGAAGTACTGGAGCTAACACTTTAATTTATATTTTTAGGACCAGTAAAAATATGTAGACCCATATTTAGAAAAAATACAATATTACTTTCTAAATCACACCTTCATTTTAAACAGCTTCACTGTGCCTTATTTTGTTGATGAAACTATAACGCATAACACACGTCATTATATTATCTTATTGGTTTATCTGTAAAACATGAATTATTAATTTAGTGCGATACACTATCGGAATAAATTTTTTTTTTTTTAGGATTTATGATCGAAGGAACTTATATTTTTTTATTGGTTGCCAACCACTTTGGCTTAAGGTGAAGCTTACCAAAAGAGGTTGATAAAACATAATTACACGGGGTGTTTGAATTCGAGTAACACCTTTCCTTGGTACCTTGGTGACTTCAATCGTTGATTTAAAAATAAAACCTTTTGATAACTAGAATTTAATATCTTGGGTTCTGGGTTCCTAAACAAAAGAGACTTAAAACACAATATAGACGTGATTATTTAGAAAATGGTTTAAATGTCAGAACTTTCAGTCTATTGAAATCAAATCAAATTGAGGGTGTAAAGGTGTGAGTGTTTGGACACCCCTCGTGAACACATTCTAGTGTGTGGGTGTGAGGGGATTGAGGGAGATGTATTTTATGGAGTGGGGAGATATTGTCTGAGGGCTGTGAGAGGAGGGGGCTAGGAGCATTGTAATTAATTCCTCAGAACTGATATTCCCGGGTGCAAACTACAATCTAGATGATGAGCTGTGGGTTGCTTGTGATTAGCAAAATATACATAGATTAATATTAGAACCGCGTCTTACTACCCGTTCGGGTTGTACGCACTTACGCTAATGCGTAATGGTAGGTTGATTGTGAGATGTAATTGAGGACCTACAGCTTAACGTGAAATACGAACCACGGTGGAGGCCTGGCATTCCCCACATTAACAAGTTGTGATTAATACAGTCTTGTCAGAGGTGAAGGAAGGGTTTGGCAATCAGATAAATCTGTGCCGGGACCGAGGATTGAACCCCGGACCCCCAGCACAGAAGTCCGACACCTTACCTCTAGACCACCAGCTCACTGATCAAAATATATGAACTTTCAGCAATCATAAGGACAGTTCAGATTTACCTCCAAATTTATAGTCAAAATGAAGGTAAGCTTATATTAATATTATTCGTTAGCTCCAGTAAAAAATATTTAATTATAAATAAAACAGTATTTTTACGGAGACTAGAAAACGGTACTTTAGGGAGAAGTGTCACTGCTATTTCTTTCATAACACCTTTTAGTTCAAAACCTAAACTCAGTTGGTGCATTCATCTACTGAGCTTAGTGTACCAGGTTCAATTCCCATCATGCCAGAAAAAAATATTATTCATGAAATTGTTGCTTACTCTTTCCGAGTGATGAATTAAATGACTGGGGGATTTGGTGTTGAGTCTCTTGTATCATTAATACAGTTGTAAAGGGTTCTAATATAATACAATCAACCTGTTGCGAGTTGCAAAAGTGCACGTTTCTTGATATATATATATATATATATATAACTTTTAATTTTGTATTATACAGCAAAAGAAACACCCAATAGTATCCGATCCAAAATGACTAGTTGCTAAGTTAACACCTAAAAACTGCATCAGCCTCATCTCGTTTGGTTTGCTGGTGATCCATAGTTTGGAACTCGGATCATTGTCAGGTATTCTTAGGGTGATTTTCCCCAAATTGTTTGCCACTATTCCTTACCACCGATTAAGGGTGACCGGAGAAAAATTTTGGGCCCAGATGGAATTATTTATTGGCACCTCCCAATACAGCCTGGCGTAATAAGAAAATATGCAAATATTCCCCAAACCCAACAATTTCTAACCTAACGTAGCCTGGCCGTGATACGAAAGTAGTCCCCAAACCTAAATTAATCCCCAAACCTAACATAGCCTGGGCGTGTTATGAAAATAGTCCCCAAATATAAAATAATCCCCAAACAAAACATAACATAACATAACATTTTCACACTCAGGCTACGTTAGGTTATGTTGGTGGTCTGTTTTGTGCCTCCCTCAAGTTGGTGTCCTGGGAAGCCACCCGGCCAGGCCCTCCCACCAATTAAGGTAAATTTGATATAAATGCTAACATACTTATACCATCATCATTTGTAAATGTGCGGGTAGTCTGGATGAGTTGTGAGACGCAACTCACACACAAAAAACTGATTTATAAGATCTTAAATTGAACCCGATAGGTTAAATATAGGGGAGATTAACCACAAAAGCCTTGAAATCTCTTAAAAGGTGAATTATTAAAATAAACCTTCTTCATAGTGTTCCTTGAGGCAGCCAATTAGGTCAAACTAAAATCACATATTAGAGAAGACAATTTTTTTTAGCTTTATAAAATATAAATGACTAAACACACTAAAACTATAAATATAGTTTTTTAGCTTTATAAAATATAAATGAATGACTAAACACACTAAAACTATATATATTAATATATATGTTATAGTGTTTAGTCATTCATTTATATTTTATTAAGCTAAAAAAATTGTCTTCTCTAATATGTGATTTTAGTTTGACTTAATTTACCTTAACGTAGATTTAAGATACGAGTATCTTAAGAAAAATCATCTAATGACCGAATTCACAATGCGAATATATATATATATATATATAGTCATTTTCATCCATAATATCAGTCTTAAACTTTCAATAATGACCGTTTGTTGACAAATCCAACACGCATGCATTGTTCTTGCTTGCTTATATAACGTGAAACATGCAGTCAATCCACTGCGGGGGGAAATGTTTCTTGGTGGAATCAACCCTCCTTTTCAAACCTATTGTACAGTATATAATCAAACAGCTCAACGCTAGTAAGTAAAGTAGAACAGTCACTACCTTCAGCCTGGTTTACAATAAACTGCACCATTTTCAAAACGCAGCATGTCCGGCAAGACTTTGTGTGTTAGCAAATGGCTCGTAAGTTGTATTAAGGACAAGCAAGACTGGGCAGAACTGTTATAATAAAATATTTCCTCCCTCTCTATCCAGTCGACCATCCACACATAAAATAATGTAATGAAATTATGCATGTTTAAAAGCTATAAAGGGTGGTTCGGATACTGAATGGGAGGAAATGATTTACTAGTACAGTCCGCGTCAAGCGTTGCTTGCCTAGGAAATAAACCCCTTTGTGATACGTCCTTGGTCAATGTTTTAGTACTTAATTCATTAAACACACTTTTAACGGAATAATGATGAAAATTATCATGAAATAACCAGTGAAGTTGCAACTATAAAATATTCGAAGTAGTTCATAAATTTCAAAATTGTTTTGCTAATAGTTAATGCTACGAAAAATAAATCCTCTTATAAAATTGTTTGTGTATCAATAAATTAAAAGTTTAACTTTTACTTTTAAATAATCCCAAATATTATTTTAAACGATGAATACATTTATAAAAATACATTTGATTAGAATTCCTTCCTCCAAACCTTTTCTTGAAACAAAGATAATTATATTAACATTGTTTAAATAAGGAAATCACTGTTCAATTTGCTACCTAGTTACACAAAAGTTCTTATGATAGTTACTTGTTTTGCTAATATATGACATTGTATTCGTTCGTTGCCATGTACTTAATTCAGTACTGAATTATGTTCAGAGACATTGTACGTGTGTAAGAGGCATTGGTAATAATAATACTTAGCACCACGTCTTACTACCCGTTTGGGTTATACGCTTAAGTACTAATTACTCTAATGGGTTAGTAATAGGAAAGGTTTAATATAGAGGAAGTGAACCCGCATTTGCGTGGAGGAAGAGTGGAAAAGCATTTAAGAACACCCTCCCCCCAGTTCATCCGAGTGAGATTCGTACCTTGATCTCCCCGTCCTCTGTAGTCTAGCTCAACACGAAACCAGTGCGTTAGCTAACTACGCCACCGAGGTTGGTTGAGAGACATTAGAAACTGAACTATAGTCGGTGACTGACTCACCACCGGCTGACCCTACAGCTAAGTGTGGAACCCTTTCTAAGAGAGAGACAAAGTGAAGTCATGTAAGTAACTCGTGACCCGTCAACATGAGAAAATGGTTAGACAGTTCTAATGTAACTCTATAGATCTTTGAAAGATAGTTTTAATAGTTTAATAAGGAACGTTTAAGATTATTTATAATAGAATTCAAGTTTTAGTAGAGTTGTACAAATTGTGTTAATTTAACATGAAAGATATATATATATATATATACACAATGTAATACAATAATAATGTAGGCATTATAATTTGAATCATATATGAAATATTGGTAGTAATAATAATTAAAAGTTATGATATATTATAATAAAAATATGTTACACATAATTGAAATTGTAACACACATCTAAAAAGTTCAATAAATTTTAAAAATTATGGACTTTTGAATCAAAATACATTAAAACTATGTTTGTTAGGAAATGATGAAAATCATGCATAAATTACGTGTCTTGTATTATATTTAGAACTAAACAAAATTAGTTGTAGGAATTGAAAAAAAGATAAAGATGAAAATAAAAATAAAAATATAGAATTGAATTTATTTCTTATTTGTAACTATCTGTCCCTTGTAGAAACTGCTACAATCCCTGTAACGTTATTTAAGCTACGCCGTGTTTTTGTGCTACGTCTGCCTCATCATCTGGTCAGAGTTAAAGCTATATAGTTGAGTGTTACAGGGTGTTTGAAAAAGGAAAGGATATAGACGTAGCACCGAAACATGTCGTAGGTTAAATAATGTTACACGTATTGCAGCAGTTTCTACAAGGAACAGAGAATTACAAATACGAAATAAATTCAATTTTATATGTGTATTTTTATTTTCATATTTTTTTTCTTCTATTCTTACAATCAATTTTGTTTAGTTCTCAATATAATACAAGACACGTAATTTATGCATAATCACATCATCATTTCCTAACAAAAATAGTTTTAATGTAATTTTATCTAAGAGTCTACAATTTTTAAAATTATTGAACTTTTTAGATGTTTGTTACGATTTCAGTGATTTTTATCATATTTTCATGATAATATATCATAACTTGTAATTATTATTACCAATCTTTAATAAATGATTCAACCTATAATGCCTACATTATTATTGTATTATATTATATATCTATGTATTTCATGTTAAATCAACACAATTTGTACAACTTTACTAAAAATTTAATTCTATTATAAATAAATCTATAGACCCTAGTTTGCTCTCAAGTGCAAACATATATAAAAATCTATTAATTATTGTGCTTGTGTTCGTGCTCTTACCCATACAGCACAGCTCTTGGCACTAGGAAAGGCGGTGTATAGGGTGTTTCTGTCTTATGTTAAGTTAGTTGTAAGACTATGTCTACATTTCCTGCCCGTTACTTTGATCAATTTGTCGGTGGATGTGCATGAGAATGAATTATAATTAGGGATTCACATTATTGAGTGAGCCCTTTGAACAAATTATATCTGTGTTGCATTTTGAGGAAATCAATTAATATACACTAATAACATATCATAACACTGTGAGCCAAACTAGTGGGAACACAGACTAAACGACAAGCCCTAGGAAGTTCGGAGTCTGAATCTCGGCCATGTCTGCCGAGGATATTTTTTCTCAAGTAGTTTCTCAAGCTTCTTTCATGTAAAATTAAACCTGAGTACATCGTATTTAAAACTTTACTTTACTGATCCCTAACCCATTATTGTAACGGAAATTACAACTATATTGGACAGGTAGTAGACCCTATATGATATATGTATAAAAATAAAAAGAATCACTATGTAACATTTTGTATTTTTTTAATTTGTTATCACTTATGAACTCTTGTATATATGATAATATATTTTCAGTGACACAGTCTTGATGCTAAAATAATAGTAATAATAATAATTATTATTATTAGCACCGCGTCTTACTACCCGTTCGGGTTGTACGAACCTACGCTAATGTGTAATGGTAGAGTGATTGTGAGATGAAATAGAGGACCTACAGTTTCGTACAGACAACCTCTATATTCACTATCATCACATCATATCATTGCCGGTACGTGTAGACCAACTCTGTAGATGTACCCTAGCCAACGTTCTGTGCCACCAGAGTGGCTAAAAGGTCACACGGAGGTGAAATATCAATTCAGCCATACTCTCAAAAAGGAGAGTAATAACGTTACAGTCCGTAACCTTATCTCAGGAGGTTTCGTGTCTACTAGTGAGCCAAGGGTCCTTCCTCGCTTTGATTCTCAGCATGGCTGAAAATGTTATCCTTGGTGAAATGTAAATTTTACCTTTCACAGTGATGGAATATCGACCGGGGGCTGGATGTTGTTTGTTCTAGATTTATGTAAGTTTTTAAGTCATGTTCTGGTATAAACAGTCGGCTGAGACAGTGCATGGTAAATATAATAAATTTTTATATGTATATAGATAAATTAACATGTTGTTAACTCGAGAAAGGTATGCTTACAATTAAAAATAAATTATTTAGATAAATGTGCAGTGTATACAACGGTTGGGCGGAACTTTATCTATGGTCTCTTTAGGTAAAAAAACACAAAGGAATTTCTTCATGCATTAACTAGCTAGCTAATTAATTTTACGAGTTTAAAAATTAATAAAGTTAATTTACAAGGGTAAAATGTTATAGAAATGACTAAATGAAGAAATTAATAACTCAAGGCGTGATTTAATTCTAGGTTCATTTTGCTTCCAAAGACAAAAACACATAAAAAATAACCGTTGATGGGTCGTTTCATCACTAACGGGCTATTTTCAATACTTATTTACATTATTGTTGGTTTACATAGCTAATCGGCTAGTAAATATAGATTTCCACGAAATAGATAGACAATGAATCAGATTTTTGCTATTCGGTAAACATAAGAAAAAAAGTGTGAATTCAACATAAACAGTAAATCACTCATAAAGAAATTAAAAGACTTATTATTCAGTTAAAAGAAACCAATTATATGAGATTAATTCTTTGGTGCTAGGGAAAAAGAGTATGCCAAAAAATGATCACAATGAGAAGTCCATATTTACATTCTTCTTGACCAGAACTACCATTTGATACAAGGAGTAAAAATCAAACCCAACCTTACTGGTGGAAAAGTTCCATTTGATCTTTATAGTATAAGTAAATTTGTTTTCTTTCAGTTGTAAATTTTAGTATAAGTCAAGTAATACTATTAGGACTTATACTATCTTTCCCTGGCACCAAAGAATTAATCAGGGAACCCCAATTTAAAAATGATATAAGTGTGGAGTTATTCATGAAACATTACGTCCATAACGTTAATTAAATGTTTAACGGATTTTTTTTGTTTCAAATATAACCAGTTTTTTTTATTGAACCCTATAAGTGTACATTATGTTTTATATAATAATATATTACATATATTTCTTACAAATATTTGATAAAACATTTAATTTAGTCAATTTATAGTTTAAATATCTAGTAAAATATTTTAAAAATCTATTATTTTATATAAGATGGCTTGTCAACGTGAGATAATTTATTTTATCAAAGCTCTTTCATATAATAAGTATGTTGGCATAATACAGCCTTAAAGGAAATACAGTTAAAAAAAAGGAAGGTACAGTTAAAAAAATTCCACATCATTTGTATGGAAAAAGAGTGACTATGTAACATAATTATTTAAAAAACTCAAGGGCATGAAATTAGGTTAATCCCCACAATTTATTTACCAGAAACATGTATGCCACTACTAAAATAATTTTATCATCGATAATCAATTAAATTATTATTATTAGCAGCGCGTCTTACTACCCGTTCGGGTTATACGCACTTACGCTAATGTGTAATGGTAGGGTGATTGTGATATGAAATGGAGGACCTACAGTTTAACGTGGAATCCAAACCACGGTGGAGGCCTGGCATTCCCCACATTCACAAGATGTATTTTCAGAGGTGAAGGAAGGGTTTAGTAATCAGATAAATCTGTGCCGGGACCGAGGATTGAACCCCGGCCGCCAGCACAGAAGTCTGACACCTTACCCCTAGACCACCAGGTCACCAATCAATTAAAAACTACAAAACAAATGATACATTTTTTCAACAAGTGAATAAAGAATTTTGTATTGAAATATATTACCCACTAAACAAAGGAACAATTTTCAATATAATAATGGATAGTCTCAATTTACACATACACACATACACACACACATACACACACACATACACACACACACACACACACTTATGATGATGTATGTATGTATATATAATATATATATAAATTTAATACTGTACATGTATTTTTTTAGTAACAGCTTTGTGTCAATTATTGTAATATTATCATAACTACTTTCTAAGAAATCTATAATATAATACAAACTAGGTTGTGGGGTGCCTTTATTTATTATTAAAAAAGTTCAATTTAGAAGCATCAATTCATTCAGTTCAATTATTTAACGCCGTTAGATGAAATAAGATACTATTTGTACAATGTTTATGGCTATCATAGAGTATTATAATTTAAAAAGGGGTGACGACCATAATGCGGCGATAATTTTGTGATCCAATACAAACGCCGTTATATAGCACAGGATACTAAACTATCAACACTTTTGTATAAATAATTGCATCATATAATATGTAGGGGCTACATGAATATACATGAAATATTCTGGTAATCAATGGCCTAATATTTTTAGTGAGACTAGTTTAACCCAAGGCTGCTAGCTAATGGGTCTATGGATAAAAAGGCTAAATAGTGATGAACGATATTTATACCCTAACGCCTAACCTAGAGGGTTCAAATAAATTAAAAAAAGTCAGCAAAATGAAAGTGTGCTAGGTTAGTAAAAGAAATGCAGAAAAACTGGGATAAACAATGAACAATACCCAGCGCACGCAATAAGGAACTATTGCGGACTCGTCCCCACGGCCAACCTCAACAATATATAACTTTAACCAAGAACGCAACTATATCTCTGATTCGATTATGTCACACATTTTAGTTAGCATATGGTACCTAAGGATGAACGTAAAAAGGGGTAAATACAGAAATTATCGTCAAGAGTTGTTTATTAAATAAAAAAAAGAACAATTGATTTAAATAAATAATCCCAAGAAAAAATATTGTATACAACATCTTGTTATCTTAGTACCATGGCCTCATATGAAGAGCGCCAAATGTATTTGTGGTTACCGTCACTGATCACACTAACAAAAATAGAAGTTAGGCAAAAACAACAATAATTTAACCTCAGCCTAGTTGCCAATGTTCATCACAAAAATATTTACAATTACAATATGCCAGTATCCTATCATTTCTCCGTCCCGTAAAAAGGGAAAATATACTTAACCCTAACATTATGTTGGCGTTAGTTAGATAAATCCATATTTAATATGTCAACACATAACAAATTACCAACCATAACTTAGTTGTTAAGGCGGCTATCACTTGACCTATTATATGCGCTTATGGCACCTAGTACGTTAGTTTATTAAAGTTAAACATTAATAGAACTACTCTATAGATGGTACCTAAAAACATTAAATTTCAATATAATAAAGATAAACCTTATGTCTCACAAGGAGTAATAATATTAACAGCATTTATATATACATACTTCCTAGCTATAGCATAAAGTTTAAGCCTGTTACACTCTGAGTAAATATTGAGTACATAAAAATATTATTTTCATCAGGTATTCCACTTTAGTTCAACTTCAAAGCTTAAGTCAATTAATATTTGACATAATTACCAAGTCCAAAGTTCAAAGTTTAAGTCCATTACTATTCGAAATAAATACAAGTGCAAAAGAAATATAAACAATATCATTAGATATTCTATATTCTGTTAAAGTTCAAAGTTTTAAGTCCATTGATATTCGAAATATTTTATAAGTGCTGAAAGAGAACTTTAAAACACAAAGGATTACGCCGAAAAAGAATTTAGATTAAATAGTTTATTACCGACGCCTTCGCTTGCTCACGCGATTACCAAAGCAAATCCTAGAATGGCACTTCACTCACATGATCACACTTTTATACGGTAAAACACAGTCCACAGAACACGGAACGTTGGGATGACTAGATGGGGGGGGGGGGG
>CABFVX010003710.1:0-14813 GCA_902151425.1 Timema shepardi | reverse complement strand
TACGAGCGTCTAGATGGCCGTGGAAGCGGAACTTTGTCACTGGCGAAGAGTTTCTTCTTTCCAATCGAAGACCTTGGGGGGAGTTGTTGTTGAGAGTTTGAATGGGCGCGGCTCTCAGTATAGCTTGGTTAGTCGTCTTGTTCGGGTGCTTTTGTTTCGGTGGGCCGGTCGTGCGTGAGTCTAGCCAGCAGCAGGTGGTGTCGGTACAATTGGGTAAGTCCGTTGTATTTGTTTTGGTTGTGGTTAGCTTGTGGCTAATGCTACAGTGAAGAGAGGGACTAAGAAAATCTATGTCGAAAATGAATTGAGAAGGTAAGCAACTGTTAAACAATATATATTAATTAAATAGTTTATCTGTCTGTCGGTCTGTCTGTAATGAGCATTACGTTATATCTACCGCACGCAGAGGATGAAAATTTCAAAATTAGTAGCTCCTCTGCACAATCATGTGCACCTTCAAGCTGTAATTTTATATTTTTGATCAGACGGTTTTTATTTTTCCTGCCATACTTTTAATAAATTTAAGCTATTTTTTTTTATCTCTCTGTATGAAGCAAATAAAAGCGTTGCCCTGGGTATCCACGCAATGCATTACGTGGTTACCCCAGGCAACGCCAAGTACTTATGCTACTATTATTATATGGGAGTGCTCCCTATCTTCAGTATCTAACTTATGATCACCAGTATGTTTAAAGCTCCAATCCACAACGTTGGGCGCACGGACTAAACGTCAAGTTCGTTTAGTCTGATTTGTTGGTAGTGGAGGTATCTGGGTCTAAATTATATCCTAGTTGGCTAATTTTTGTGGTTATTACTATTGCCACACAATTGCAAGGTACATTTCTTCTTAATTTTACCTTCAAATAATTATGATAGTAAATAAGTTTGTTTTAAGAACTTCATCAAAGAGTTGGCCTACTCACAAAATATTTTTTTTTTAAAGACCAATTTTAATTCAAGTCTAAAATGTGTACTATAACAGGAGACTTAAACTTATTGTACTATAGGTGGTGACACTTGGAGATCTGCAATTGTTATCGTTTCAAATAAGTATCCAAGGATGGTATTTTTTTGGTACCCATCTGTGCACGCTGTGCTTCATTTAGTTTAAATATTATAAAGTAGAGCAAGAGCTTTCACACCCTTTGGCCACTGGCAACATATTTTTTGCTTATGAAACATTTTTAAAGTAACTATCGCCTTGTTGATTTTTCACGTAATGTAATTTTACTTAAGGATAAAAATATTTCTAACAGAGTTAGGTATGATATGGACTTCAACCGGGAGTTAATATCCGGGTAAGGTATAATGCAGTATCTTACTCTCTCTCTCCCCCTCTCCCCCTTTCCATACAAATACTTAGGAATTCATTTAAAATTTACTTTTCCTATTAGATATTCCTCCACGAGCTTATTCATGTCATTAAAAGCGAAACATAGCATTATGACGTTGTCCTAATAAAATAATAAAATAAAATATTATTGAATTTCAAGCTTTTACATTTCGCTGAACTAGTTTAGTTTTTTTATTTTTCTCTTAAATTCTAGCTTTTATTTTGACTCACAAATGTATTAAAAACATTGATATTTTGATATTTAGTCTTAGCTATATGCTGCTTAGTTTCACTTATGCAAGAGCTGAAAAGCATATTATATAAATATCGGCGTTTAAAGCCCTATTGTGTTCTAATGCAATATCAGCAAGGGTTTGCTTCATAACACAAAAGCATGTACTAAAAATAATGTGTTTTGCATAGTTGAAACAAAGCATGGAGTTTAAAAGAGCCCAATCTTTTTCCGATAAGTTGTTTAACACCCTTGCTACCCTCTTTCCCTACCTGCTCTCCTATTATATCAACAGCCGCTAAAGGCAGGATCATGTTACAATCAATATGTAAGACCTTGAAACACTAGGAATAATTTAGTAATTTCTAATGCACAACAAAAATATCAATACTTGTAAAATATAGTAATTATTTTGACTCATTTTAGACAATATAATACTATGTTATAGAAAAGTTTAAATAATGTATCATGGGAAATAATTTGGTTTTATTCTTGTAACTTATTTTCAAAGACATGTCTTTATGATCAACATAAAACTACCAGCCTCAATTTACACGCGAAATAAACGTCAACATTATCTGGTTTGGCTATCGGATGACGTAGAAGTCAGGATTCCAACCCCCAACTGGATATACCAAGATGAGATTTACTAAATATTCTACCAATATAGCTCCACTTTACCTTGGCCATCTCTACCCTAGGATAGAACTGCATTTATAATCTTATGTATTAATAAAGAGAAAGTGTTTATTTTAATCAAACGGAAGTTAGTATTATTTATAATTTTTATTTAATATGGGGTCTTTATAATATTATGTATTTTATTTGAACTAAGTTTAAACAACCATTCACAATAATATGCAAACAGTAATTACAGTCATGAAATGGAGATAAAAAAAAGTACCTTTTTAACGGAAGTATACCTACATTTGCATGATGGGAGAGTTGGAAACAATTCAATAAAACCATATGTACACCTGATAAGAATTTGAACCCAAATATCCTCCGTAATAGGCAAGCCAGTCCAACACGAATTAGTGCGTTAGATCACGTGGCCACTGATTTGAACCCAAATATCCCCCGTAATTGGAAAGCCAGTCCAACACGAGGTGGCGTTAGATCACGTGGCCACTGATTTGGAATTCTTTTGGGTTAACTAAATGTATATTCAATAGTTATATTAATAACTACAATAATTATTTGTTATTATTTACAAAGTAATAATATTCCGATTAAAATGCCTTATACTTTTCTAAGCTAGCTATGCTCTGCTAGTTCATTATATTACCGATATTTATGTTTGGCTCTATGTTTAAAAATAAGTTTCAATAAATACAATACAATCTCACTAAAATCAATTACATCCCAAACAAACCTGTCTCATCTCTTATATTTCGATCTTGAAACATCTACTGTCTCAGAATTAATTTTACTTGTCCGAATATTTGTTTCGGATTACGGTGAAAATTAAAATTTAATTTCACAAAACATATTAAATTTTCAAGTTGTTTATTTTGGACTGACAAACTTAAAAAAATAGGAGATATTTACAAATAATGTAACTATCTATTATACTTCCCAGAACATATAAAACCATTGACAAATGTTACTTTAAAGGGACAACTATTCCAATTTTCAAAGGAAGGGCCTTATCTGACACACATACCAGCTACTAGATCTAATTTCAAGTAATGTTATTTGTGGTCTTCCTTTTGATAGATAAAATCAATACCTATACAATAAAGCTAACAAAATATTCATATTATACCTATTCTGACTGCAAAAAAAGTTTGTATTTTATGAAATTTTATTAAAATAGAATTAAAACAGAATTACAAGCAAACAAAATTGACTCATATATAATTGGGTTGTGGAAAAAAAAATCACTAGAATCAATTTAAACCACTGTTATTATATTTAAAACTAATTACAATTTTATTTGTAACGTTGGTTAATTAGTAAGTCAGTGTCACCTCATCGTTGATTAAACGTCTTGTTCTTTAATATATTTCATGTACAATGAGTGCTCGTAGTAGGAGTCCTACGTTGAATGCACGCTCCGTACATACCGAAAGGGGCCACCTTTAAGAATTATACCATGGTGTAGCTTATAATATGGGACCCAGTGCTATCCGTCAAAGGCTGTTAACATTCAGGGTAAAATGTGTGTTCAAGAAATGTGACATTTTATTATCGCCTCTATTTAGATAATGTCAAGAAAACTTTAATTTACCGTCATGACATTTATTGCATTGGAATATCTATGATCTCACCCTAAATGTAATTTAATATCATTCCAGTTGACTTATATAACTTATGGCCATAAACTGATAGTTATATTTAGAGAAAAAAATTGGGTCAACAAACGCAATTCTTCCGAGATAACGCTAAAAGCTCAACTTCTACACAGCCAAATATGAGTATAATGAACAGGTTAGTATCAAGGAGAGGATTTTGGGGCTTAAACATTCTCAGTTTTTTTTAAATGGTTTATTTTACTCATAAAGGTTTAGCCTAGTATGTTATTGAAATCATAAAAATAATATTTACAACCTAAATTATGTTAAAACATCTTAAGTTTCTTTAGGTGGATTTAATGTTAAAAATATCCTTGAAGTATCTTACTAAGGGATTTCCCAAGACAGATAAGTCCCCTAGAAATAAATTTCTCCGTTAAACTCTGATGTTAAAAGTAGTGATGTTTGGTGTATCTCTACTAAATTCCAGCCAAGTGAGAATTTGATAATGGGATTGAGATGATGGTTTATTTATGGTAATATAATGGTCACACTATTACGATTTTATCGTCAGATATTCAGGTTGCAGTTATCTGAGGGCGAATATAGTGTTATAGGATTAGTTGGTATGGACGGCAATAGTTTACGACCTTACCACCTGGTAGGAGGTTTGCGTTAATAGAAATAAACTACACAAATAATTTAACACAATAGCTGCAAAGCAAACTAGCCGTACAAAATGGCTTTCATCTACTATATTATAGTTGTTATTATTGATGATGCTATTTTGTCTTAAATACGTGTTCAATTTAAAGAGAATCCCATGAATCCTGAGAATCAAGGACACCAAGGACCATTGTACATGCTATGTATATTCATGTACAGGTGTAATCGTATTTTATCATATCTATAAACTCATTAAGTGTATGGAGTCTCTTAACCTAACTCTTTAACAGCATGTAGAACGTATCTTAATCCACTAATTTAGACTACGTGTAAGGGTTAAATTAAACTACTACTAATTGGATGTAGGAATTAAATACTAAATACGTGTATGGAGTCAACTAACTTACTAATCTTTAAGTAGAGATTATCTTAAACTGATGATTTATTTCAAGGAGTATATTAACAAATTAATTGCGTTTAGAATCTCTCTAAGCCGACTAATTGCCTATAGGAAGTCTTTTAACCCTATAATCGTATGAAGCCAATCTATAAGCCAACCAATCTACACAATAACTGTGTGTAAGAGAGTTTTCTCATAGTTGAAAAGCTACTATAAATACATTTTATCATGACGTGTCCATATCCGAAATGTGTTCAATTCCTTTGGCAAGTGAGTTCAATTATTAATATTTTTCAAATTGGTATAACATAAACTTATATGCGACTGTGAATGAAGTACAGTGCATTTAAAAAGTGTTATGCCTATATTATATTTGCTTTGCTTTAAACCAGGGACAAACTGTTAAGGGCATTACAGACTTTCATGTATCTTTTTATAGTAAAAAATATTAGGCGATATGTCTTATATTTAAAGCAGAAAGTAAGTGTTTGAATAAATGGGTGGATGTTTGTGTGTGTTTGTGTAAGTTCAGAAAAATAGAAGGTATTTCTATATTGGAAAGCTGAAACTTATAAGGAAGGTATAGTGATTGTCCCATATTATACTAAACAGAATCTGAAAATGTAAAAATGTGGTTTTATGAAATGAGGAAATGGGTTAAGGGGTTATATAACTAGACCAAACTTTTTAGATGAGGTAAAAAATTAAAATTGGGCATGAAAGTAAATAGACCTTTCCCGATAGCTGAATGAAGTCTGAACATATTATGTAATTTTAAAATGAATCCTTGGAAATTGAAGAGCTTGAAATAAGTACGACTTATATAGAACACTATTAATATTATCAACAGTCTAAATTTTGTAGTAACGTAAAAATAAACATAGTTTAAAAATTTCAAATTAGGAATGAAGGAACTATAAAAGGGGGGAAGTAACTTGACATATTTACAAAATATTTAGAAAATCTTTTTTTATCATGGAAGACAATATAGTTTTACCAAGCTGGTAACTACCCCACATAACCATTAAAATGGTAAAATTTGGAAATTAAAAACTAGGTGCATTGAAATAAGAGGAGGAAGCTGAGAGGGGGAACCTACAATTTAGATAAGATAATAGAAAAAATCTTGATATTGTGAAAATGATTCAAATATAAAAGAGACGAAAAATATCTAAAAATAAAGAAATATTAAAACTAAAAATATATTTATGTGAATAAAAAAATATTGCGAACATACAGCCAATCTAAGAACGACATAACAATTTAAATAAACTCTGGCGACATAGCTTTAGGACTATCATTCCTTTAGGAAATCATGATGCTCAATATTTAATATGTTTCTATAAAAGAGTATACTATTTCATTGATTATGGTCTTTGGTGAAATGAGATACTCTTTTTTCCAACATAATTCTGTATTAGTATATTTTAATTCGTTTCCCTAATATTATGATAGTGCTTGTGTCAATATTGCATTGTAAATGCATTGCGTTAATTCGTGTACTCAGTTTGTGGACTAGAAAATATTATCTTTAGAAGATATTTTTTTATTTTAAATTGGCGTATTTGGTTTGCCATCAGTAGCTCAGCATAGCATATGGGGGAAATATCAAAATGATTGGAGCCGAATTTTGAAATATTTTGATGCGGCTTACCCGTGCGAAGAACGGTTCGAACTGATATTTGAACATACATTTTTTGCACACTGACCTGTTTTATCCATAGTCACGTTATATATGTCGCTTGACATAAGTTTGTGTTAAAATACTGTTTAGTAGCTGTACTACAAATGTTATATTATATAATATTTATTTATACTGAGATATTTTAAACGTATTCATGAAATATATGTTTTTTCCCCTTCCTTTGAAATGTTTCATATTTGCGAAGGATTAGAATAAAAGGAAATTTGACTTCAAACTTCTACATTTTAAGGATTCACACACCCATGAAAACATAATTTGTCATGGAATCGGCATTAAAGAAAGATTAATCCTGAAGGGTTCAGTAGTAAAATCATCGGTTCACTAAGCCTTATAACTTTGATTGGACTCCCGTGTCAACTGCATCGGTGGACATACGGACTAGATGTCAGGTTCATATGATCTTAATTGCCGGCTACGTTTAAGTAGGCGTTCAAATACTGGCTGGGACCGGTAAGGATATTTTTACCATGGACTTAATTAAAATTCGTACATCCCAGACAGTTAATAAGAGTAGGTGAAAAATAATAATAATAATATTTAGCACCGCGTCTTACTACCCGTTCGGGTTATACGCTTTAAGTACTGATTACTCAAATGGATTAGGAACTGGGAAGGTTTAATTAGAGGAAGTGAACCCGCATTTGTGTGGAGGGAGAGTAGAAAACCATTTAGGAAAAACCACCCCAGTTCACCCAACCGAGATTCGAACCTCGATCTCCCCGTCCTTAGCAGTCGAGCTCAACACGACAAGTGCGTTAGCCAACTACGCCACTGAGGCGGGTTCTAGGTGAAAAAAAATGTACATACGACCAATGTAATTTATTAGAAACTGACAACATAACGATATTAAATTAATATCAACAAAAATGTATGGTAATATTTTAATCTTTATCTGTTTATTTATTCATCTGGTTAACTCTAGTAAAAAATACAATTTATAAATTTAAAACTGATCAGCATAATATTTGTTTGTACTAAAAACCTAGTATATTTAAAGATATTTACCATGCTTTTCACTAACAAACTATTTAAATAGCCTTATTATATTTCGATGCGTACCCAGAAAGGAATTTATACAATATTCATGTGGAGTAGTTCCTTACGCTGTGGTTGGCAGTTATGACAAAATATGTCTGACCGAAGATCCTCATTGTCCAGTCCGGTATGCGAGAGACACTCTACGCTGTTATTAATATCTCTCCAGGGAACAAGTCTTGCAGAGAATAACTAACTGTCCAGCCATGACAGCGGGGAGCGCTGATAACAGATTGCCGGTTGAGAGCCAACACTCATGTTTTCCAAACTTGCAGAATTGGAGGTTCGTTTTTTAACAGTAAGCTCCTACTCGCGTTTTAACCCTGATTGGTCCACAATAGTCTGGGGAGAAGCTAGCGAAGAGGTGTGAGTTGTGTCACGGCAATTTACTTCTGTGGTACAAATAAATGGAGAACTTGAAACCAGGACAGCGTCTAGAGAGACCTGTACATGTATTTATAGATTACTCGCTTTTCTCGTTGAGTGCTCTGCCCTGAAACCCTAGTGAGTGTTCTTTGCAAGTGGATGTAAAATAATGTAATTTTAGAGCTTTTTTTTTGGGAATAGGTCTTACCGTTTAGGCACAAGAGACCTCCAAAGAAAGGTCCGCACCGACTTTAAAGTTGCTCCACCATTTTGAATTTTTTTTCAGGGCTTAAAAATTGATTTTTTAAACTTTTTGTAAATTTCCCGTCAGTTACAAGCTAGGAGCTAAAGGTTTGCCAAATTTCAAGTTTCTAGCTCATCTGTAAGTGGGTCGACCATGTGGCTTTATAGAAGTATAAAAATTAATATGTGTACAATTAGTCCTCAACCGACATAGTTTATTTTTTTCCCAAAGGTTTTCCATGAAATTGGGAAAACCGCGTAAGTCAAACTGTAATTTAATATGATTGACATGTGTTTGTTCCAAAGGATAATTAAAACTAAACAGATTCTGATTATGAACTTAAAGGGAAAGTTACCTGCACTCATGGAAGAAACCAACGAATATTGGTGAAACTTTCAGATTTTCATCAGATCAGTAAGAATGCCATCTATTATGTCCAAAGTGGAGATTGATTGATGACACTTATAATCTTATATCAAAGTATCCCAGCACGTATTTATGAATTCACTTATCTCGAATCCATGCATGTCGAGAACTAACTTTATAATATATTTTTAACACTCACAAATATCTGACCTTATGGATAAGTCAATCTGTTGATCTCGTAGTGGTCTCGGGTTCAATTTTTGGCATGACCACAAAATACGTTTGTGAAATTGGGGTTTTGACAAAATATATATTTTTATGGTCTGCGTGGGAGGAGGGGTACAACTACACCCTCACTTGGTAAATTGATATTAATTTATTTATCTGGTATGAATTATTGATTTATTTTTTTATTCCATAAAATCTTCCACTACGAGAACCCAGAAGTGGTTTAAGGTGATTGGTCCCTTTCATTTGGCGTGGAAATCCAGATCCATGAGAACAAACAGTTACCTTCAAGAATCTTTATTGCTTTGCAATTTTCTTTTCGGAAACGGTTTGTTCAAGAATAGAAGCATGTTTATTAAGTTATACTTTTTATAGACACACCTCCTCTATAATTTTAATAGTGATAAAATATCGATAAAATTGACATTTTTCAATAGAAAACTGCCCGATTAATAACAAAAATAAGAAAATGTAACAATTAATAAACATCGATACATTATCTTAGATAGGGTGTTGAAAATATTAACATGAAAATTTCACTCGTTCTCAAGAAAACTGATATTTCCAAACGTATGATTTTCCCGCAAGACCTGTCCAGTAACTAGCGCTATATACGTTTTCCGTGATCCATTTGTTCTTGTTGGCGCGGAAGGATACTTTGGTCGGTTGCAAAGACATCCCGCCCACCATCCCACATGATAGGTTTTAGGCTTGCACTCAACAGAGTCAAGGGCCTTAAGGTGGTGTCAATTTTGATGATATTTCACTGTATAAATTTAGGTAGTATTTTTTAAAATAAAATAGATTTAAAGAAAGAAAAGCTTGTATATCGTGTATTTATATCATCATTTAGATTATATGGCTCAATTTAAATACTGCTCGTGATACATATACAACTTAAATACTAGTAGTTATTGCACTGAGCGTATGCCTACGATGTCAAAGCTCGACTTAGTGTTTATATCCTTAAAAACTAATATTTAACGTTGCAATTATATGTACATAAAAATATGTTTCCACAAACATTGCAACAAGATATAACTCTGTTTACATCTGTAACATTGTTACACACTGCCGGATTTTAAATTATCAGATCTATTTGATCGATTATCAAATTATTGAACAATTAGAAAACTATAATTTTTTAACTTCTTAAGTTGTTATTAGACTCAAATTTTTAAATTTTAGGAATATTATTTTTACTAAAAATTTATGTTTATATAGATCTTAACTTTCAGGATTTATTCATCATAGTCGATAAACAGCATATTATATTGCAAAATCATATTTATAAAAAATGAAGAAAACCTGTGAGGAACTTTTCCTAGAACTCTTGTAACATATATACATACATATGTGTATGCGTGTGTGCATACGAGTACGTACTCATACCAAATCACGACGTTCTCTTACGCTTACAGGTAGGCAAGAAACGGTGAATATTGCTAATAAAACAACAACTCCGTACTTAATCCATCCTCACTCACATTCTCTGCACTACTCTACACTTTGCTTCAACCACATCCATGCACTGAGTAATACATGCTTTTTGGTTCTTAAAACTCTTACTATTTATCTTTTTCCCCACATTCATCTACAACATTTAACCACGTCTTAAATGACCCACCTCTTTCTTTTAATCCACGCCTTCTAACATAATATATTTGTTTTGTCACTCGATCCACACTAATCCTCCCAACATGACCAAAAAATTAAGAAGCTTCTTTCACATCGACCTATTGAATTCCCTTTCAAACCACACTCCATCATCACCCATTCATTACTAGCTCTGTGTATATGAATTTTCCCACATACATTTATTAGATATCTTTTTACAACCTTATTCACCCTGCTCTTTTGTTTTTCCTGACAAATCCACGATTTATATCCATAAAACGATGTTGATGTTAACACACTTTTATATACTACCATCTTTTACCCTTTAGATATTACTTCATTCTTTGCAATAGTCCACATACATCCAACTACTTTCCAAGATGCATTCACCCAACTGTCGATTTCTCCATCTATCATTAAAAATTTTACAAAATTTTCAGCCCATATACACAATCATTCACCTGTTCTAACCGTTTTCCATTTATACTAAACTGACAATCATTTCCAGATCTATCCTTATCAAAAACTATCACCTTATTTTTGGAGAAGTGTATACGAAGATCCTTTATTCCTGTCACCACATTCAAACAGTTAAATGCATTATGCAAGTCAATTTAATTCTCAGCCATTAATATTACATCGTCTACATATAACAGCATTCTCACATTCACATTGTCCATTTCTATATCAATCGCGTCCTCACAAGCATCCTTCATACATTAGTCCATGAAAACATTAAACATCTATGGAGACATAATACATCCTTGTCCTACGACCAATTCAATGTCCATATTTTCCAAATCCCACAATACACCCATATATATATATATATATATGGGTGTATTGTGGGATTTGGAAAATTTACAAATCATTTTAACTGCAGGTTTACAAACCTAGTTAGATATCTAGGTTCTAATAAGTTGTTCCTTCTCCACATATGGAGATTGGAGGGGTTACAGCTCTCCGAGTTGGGTGTGATTTACGGCTGCTAACCTTCTCCTGAGATCAGCACTAGTCATGCTTGGAGAATGAATGTCACTTGTTTCTTTAGGAGATGACAATATTCCATAAATGAATTTGCACCTTGCTCTGTTGAATATGGTTTTATAAAACTAGGTTCTATTATTTATTTAGTTTTCTCCTTCACTCTGGCTTCAGATATGAATAAATACAAATAATCTGTCAATATGACGTCAACGTATTAATTACTGCTCCTAATCTAAGTGGGCTTACGGACTCAATTGTGATATTATATATAGCCCCGTCAATCCATTTTTTTGCTTGATAGTATATGGCTAGAATCCGTTGGTTTGGAAATAGCTCACGAGTATCATATTCCTTTGAATATTATTAAATCTCTTTGCTTGGATTTTTTTCCATCTTTTCGTTTACATTAGAACTTACATCTATTTTAGTTCTAGGTTGTCAAACATTAAATTTGATGGTCTTTCCTTTGTTTTAATATGTACAGAGTTTCTATCTATATTAATAAAATAAAGATTTTAAGTGTCTGTCTTGAGAATTGCGAAATATCTTAAGCTAGTACTACCAAGTCCCCCTCATTACAGCTTATCTCTTTAAGATCTATTAAATTGTTATCCTACCATCTGCGTCTAGATATTCCCATTGCGTTTGCCAGTCAGTGCCCTGAACATGGTTCTACAATCTTCCACTCATGCTGCATGTCCTGTTATGTCTTTCGATAACAGGGTATATAACTCATCATTATGTAACCTCATTCAAACCCCACTATATTGATCCATTTTTTGATATAATGTAAGAGACCACGTTTCACACCCATAAAGAACAACCAGTAAAATTGTTTTGTATATTTTGAGTTTCCCATTCCTTTAAATCAGGCGAAATGACAACAACTTATTGACAGAGTAGCAGGATGCATTTCCTTACTGTAGTCATTTCCTAAATTCCAACTTAATATCGATATTGATAATTGAAATTGTTCCTGAGTTTTTAAACTCATTGTTTTCATATGCATGTAAAATTGAGTAAATGTTGTACACGCAGCACATAATTTACCAACTTTTATGGGAATATGATTAATTAGCCTTTTCACTCAGGAAGAGTGTAAATCATGTTTACCACTCTGCAACTTCAAAACGCAAACATACATAAATGGAATGTGATACTGGCCCATAGCTTAAAAGAAAAATTGAACTTTTATTATAATTTCTTTCACATAATATACCCATGTGAAATCAAAAGTTAAAAAGTTTCTTTCAATACAACTTTTTTGTGTTATACTGTAAATATTTCAAGATGTATAGCACGTTTTAATTTTGTCCTTACCTGATGTAAAATATATCCATTTTAGACTTTTCAGGAGTTGTTAATGACTATTACCACAGCCAGCGTAAAATGATTGGGTTTTCCACACAGTTGGAACGAGACTTATGACGTAATAAATTTGGAAGCTCGTGAAACTGATATACAATAATAATTTTCAAATTTCATATAAAGAAAGTGGTTAAAAATTTGGTTAGGTAGTTTATATCACTTTCACTAGATGTATCAGTGAATGTTATATAAAATAGCACCCTATTTCATTAAAGATTGTTTTATTTATAAGCTACCAAACGTCAACTTCTCTTGGTTTAAGAAGCACATCGCTAATGAGGAAATCAATGGGTCAGAAAGAGATTGAGATGTCTACAGAAGCCTGCATTGCATTTTAATAGTGGAAAAGTTTACACACAGATTACATACTAACAATGTTTACAAATCAAATAATATATACATTCATTCTCAATATCCTTAATTTTGAAAATAAAATGTTTAATACAATATTTTCAACACATTTTAGCTGCTGCGTGAAAATAAGTTAACAAATAAAATAAATTTAAAACGGTATGGATACATAAACTATTATTGGAGGACCACACACATTCTATTCACATTTGTTTCCCAATATACATATAATATATTTACCCTCACACATGTTTGACGCCAACCACGTAATCACATACAGTTTACGACTGAATGTGTGTGAAACTAATGGAAACCACGACAAATTCTGAATCGTATGTGTGCTTGTAGTGGCAAACGTACCCAATGCACTTCGCAGGCTCATTTGGGGTTTAAAAACATCTGCATGGCGCAGTACCCTGATTAGTCAAGTTTCTGTTTGACCAAGACCGGAACTTCATTCCCTCTGGGCAACACAAGCAACATCATAGCCTACAACAGGTTTGGACCAAGTATGAGGCGTGGGGAAAAAGTTATTTTATTTGAGATTTGATGCATCAACTTAGTCGTTTGTCAAACTCTTTTTTTTATCAAGAGGATCACATTAAAAATCGAAAATCCTGAGGAGGCTGCATTTCATAAAGTTAAATGTTGTCACAATTTTAAGTAAAAAAAAACCATTTTCAAATCCTTATAATTAAAAAATATATTTAATTTAATATGTTAAGAATTACGCTCTACTTTTTCCCAGAAACTAAAAACAAAATAGCAATAAGGGTGTGGGTTAGACTTTAAATATTTCATTGAAGAAACTTTCATATTGATGACCAAATTAATGTAATATTTGATATCTTGTATGTATGATCCTTTTCTTAAGAGAAAAACAACTGTTCAGACACTTTACATGTGCCATATATCGAAAATAATTTTTCAAAACTTACTCAAAATTTATTCTAAAAAATGGTTAAGTAAAAAGTAAGTAAGTATATATATATATATATATATATATATGTGTGTGTGTGTGTGTGTGTGCACACCAACTTCCCTTGCTGGATTTCCCAAAATAATGATTGATTTACAAACGTCGTAATTTTAAATGTTGTAAATCTACAATGTTTAAAATAAGACAAATTATTATTGGGCCACATTGTATGTTGGCTCAATAAAATGTCCGTGAGCATCACAAAATCATGGGCCAGACAGTTTGCCCCTGGTGTAGTGGTAAGTGCACCTGGCTACGGACCTAGGGGTCCCGGGCCCGATTCCCGGCTTGTACCTCTGGTATTATCCCCTTTACGATAATAATCCCAATGTTCACCAGGGTGTTATTTAGGTTTAAGTTCGGTTAACTCACCCCGGTTCCACATCATAATAACTATCATCGCATCATCTCATTGCGAGTCTATGACGTGTAGACAACCTCCTTTGATGTACCCTGGACAATGTCATGTGCCAACAGAGCAGCTAATAATCTACACATAAGGCGACTGAGCCTGGACGTCAAAGTCCCTCACAGAAATGTGCCATACTATATATATTTATAATAAAAATGGATCCGACAACTTGCATTCCGCGGGCCGCATGTTAACACGGTTGCCTTAAGAGGATATTGGTCCTGTACCGCCATTGCTCCCAAATGTGGCAAAGTACACCGTACAGACTCTTAGGGAAATCATGTTTA
>CABFVX010003709.1:68738-79535 GCA_902151425.1 Timema shepardi | reverse complement strand
GTTCACCCGACCGAGATTCTAAGCTCGATCTCCCCGTCCTCAGCAGTCGAGCTCAACACGACAAGCGCGTTAGCCAACTACGCCACCGAGGCGGGTAAATTACTAGACATGCTGTTTGTTTTCTGCTCATAAAAAGATTGCCTACAGTAAAATGTCAGTAAACGTAATTTCAATCAATATGAATCCATCATTAAATTCATATTAAAGCTTACAAACAAGGGACGAATATAATAAAAATCAATTTATGGAAAAAAGTTATTGAAGCGTTATTCTTACTAAAGAAATTTAAAATATGCATTAGTTTTTAGGACATATTTTCACAAACCAGGTCTGTCCTTAGCTGACGCGGAGCCTTGGAAGATTTTGTTTGCGTGAGGGGGGAGGGGGGATAGGGCAATTATCCATACAAACCCCCTAAACTCCCTTTACAAAAATATAGTAACTAAAAACTTTATACCTGTATTCCAATGTTTAGCCGTATGTTAACAGGAAATGTTCTAATAGGTAATTACATGTAATAATGTATGCTAAAAGCCGTGTTTTATACATATAAAGGTTGTTTGCTCCCCAACCCTTTGTTCTATTTTCAACTCCAAAATAAATTATCTGTATAAAGGTATAAAGAATAACTGTTCCTACTTTAGATTAAATCGGTTAACGCGTTCAAAAATTATCGTGGGACGTATCCACCACGGAAAGACAAACGCAAATAGCTGGAGTTAAAACTGAGAACTAGCTACACTCGTTCAAAAATCAAAACACGTGATTATGTTTTTATCTGTTCTCACACTCTGACAATATATGCTAGATCGCCTAATATATGAGCCCTCAAGTAAACATTTCTTACTCCAACTTCCCCCCTCCCTCTTGTCACTTTAGCTAGCGAGGGCCTCCCTTTGTCACCTTAGCAAGCGAGGGGGTCTCCCTTTGTCACCTTAGCTAGCGAGAGGCCTCCCTTTGTCATCTTATCAAGCGAGAGGCCTCCCTTTGTCACCTTAGTAAGGGAGGGCCTCCCTTTGTCACCTTAGCATGCGAAGGGGCTTCCTTTGTCACCTTAGCAAGCGAGGGTCTCCCTTTGTCACCTTAGCAAGCGAGAGGCTTCCCTTTGTCACCTTAGCAAGCGAAGGGCCTCTCTTTGTCACCTTAGTAAGCGAGAGGCCTCCCTTTGTCACCTTAGCATGCGAAGGGCCTCTCTTTGTCACCTTAGCAAGCGAGAGGCTTCCCTTTGTCACCTTAGCAAGCGAGGGCCTCCCTTTGTCACCTTAGTTAAGCGAGAGGCCTCCCTTTGTCACCTTAGCAAGCGAGGGCCTCCCTTTGTCACCTCAACAAGCTAGGGGGCTTCCTTTATCACCTTAGCAAGCGAGGGTCTCCCTTTGTCACCTTAGCAAGCGAGTTGGCTCTGTGTGGCCACATCATTTGTACATCCCTAAGGGCAGTTCTGTCACGAAATTTTATTCTTGACCAAATAACTAATTGCTCTCAGTTATATTCAGTAGTGTAAGTGCACCTATATTTGTTTCTGATGTGTTGAACGAAAGCCAACGCCTCTACATAATGCAAGAGAGGGGCAGCGTTTGTCTTATTCCTACAATTCTGACATGCGCGTGCTATTGTCGACAGAAAATATTATGCACTTCGGTGGCCGTGTGATCTAACGCTCTACTCTCGTGTTAGACTAGATTGCCAAAGACAGGGAGATTGGGGTTCGATCCCGGTCAGGTGTACTAAGGGTTTTTTTTTTTTACAAACTGCTCCCTCCGCGGCAAATGAAGGTACACTTACTCTAAATATAACCTTTATAATCCCTTAAACTATTAGTGTAAATAGTACATAAGCGAGTAGATCGAACGGGTTCTAAGACGCTGTGCTAAAATAAAAAATACTACAAATTCGAGTCCAACAAGCGTCTAATGGTAGACTGGACCTTCTTGAGACATAAAATGACTGGCGCTAGTGTTAAGTGTTGTTGACCTAGATTAAACTAATTTTTCAACGTCGTTGTCGTTCGTGTATTGTATAAGTTATAACAGTTTGTTTATAAAGTCTATGTCAGTCAAGTAAACTGTAATAAGCTCAATCTAGCGTTGTTTTTCATCCAGGTCCTCTACAACGACGACACACAATCTCAAAATGGTGTTAACCTGACATCCATCACCGACCCTGAAGACACCAAGGTAAAATAACTCTTTCAGATTGAGCAATACTACAGTAGCCCCATTACTTCTTTGGTGCTGACTGACAGCTCACAGCTTTAAAAAGCTTCCAGACCAAATTATGTATCCCTACGCTGAACTATATGATCTGCAAAGACATGTGTTTAGCAGCTGTCATTTCTTGACAGTCAAAATTTAGGTATATACCTAAATGTTGACTGTCAGAAGTCAGCTGTGATCTGTCAGTCAGCACCAAAGAAGCCATGGGGTTACTGTACATGCATGCTCTTAGTTCTTTAAAAAGACGTACAAAAATATAAGCGCTATAGGGTATGCATGGTAAAATATTTCAAAATAAACTAACCGATGAAAGAAAAAAATGGATATTTTAATACCATTATTTTGTTTGACACTGTAGTTATTAGCGAGTTTAGTAAGGATTTGGAGATAAGCTTTAGCTTGGGATGAAATCCTGAAAACATAAGCGAGCTCGTACCTGTTACAGCCCGAGCCCCCCGAGGTGTTGGACCTACCGGCCGCCTCCACCGCCCCCAGCTACATCCCCCGGTCCACCATCCCCGTGTTGAAGCGCCCCGTCATGGCGAGGGCCCCCAACACGTCCGACAAGACGCAAGGGAAGGCAATGGAGACGCAGTTCTTCAACAAGAAGCGCAAGTTCACAGGCCTCAAGAAAGAGCTGGAGGAGAAACAGGTGATTGGCGTTTGTCGCACGTGCGCGGGTACAGAATAACAGACAGAGAGGAAGGTTTGTGGATAAAATTGCATGTTTGGAAACTTGTTGGCAAGCCACACACCCCATACCCCCAAGTCACCGGTGGCTGTGGTATCAATAATAGCTCATAACAGCCGATACTTCCACAAATCCATCACAGGCTCTGCCTTAAAACTATTAGCAAAGGCCTGGCGGTCTAGGGGTAAGGTGTCAGACTTCTGTGCTGGCGGCCGGGGTTCAATCCTCGGTCGCGGCAAAGATTTATCTGATTACCAAACCCTTCCTTCACCTCTGACAAGACATCTTGTGAATGTGGGGAATGCCAGGCCTCCACCGTGGTTCGGATTCCACGTTAAACTGTAGGTCCTCCATTTCATCTCACAATCACCCTACCATTACACATTAGCGTAAGTGCGTACAACCCGTCCAGAATGGACCTGAAGACGGGCGGGGCGATGCCTGGACAGCTCAGTGGTAGAGCATTAGTGCTCCAAGCCGAGGGTCTGGATTCGATTCCCTTGTCCAGGTGTCATTTTTTAATTCACTGATAGTAAGAAGAATCTTTAGACGAATAGTAAATATCTCGTTTAACACTAAAAGGTGGCCGCATGGTCCGAGGCGTCACGCTTTCAATAGACTTAACTTTCAATGCTGAGAGAGCGGGGTTTGAATAAAGGCCGGGTGTACTGGGGGTGGTTTACCTTAAAAGGTTTCCCACTCTACCCGCATGCAAACAGGGGTACACTTCTTCTAAAGTAAACCTTACTGATCCTAAACCCATCAACTTAATCAGTACATACGCGTATAACCCAAATGGGTGGTAGGAGGCGGGGGAAAAACAGAACATTAAGGGGGAATTGAACCCAGGGTCGGGCAAATATTTTGGATGAAGGTTCGCATTAAGAACTTTACAATAACAAGACGGCAAATAAAATACGATTTTTGGTGTATGCAATTGTATTATGTATTAAAATAAATGATGCTGCGCACGTGCAGTGTCTCTCGCTTTTAGACATTTGCTAAAAACGCGTAAGATTTGTGAAACACTACACCAAAGATCATAAATTAAATAATATACTCTGTTACTTACTCTACGGCATTAGGAACTAGGAACACTGTTACGGAAAAATAAAGAAAAGAGAAATATCTTTGTCCACCAAAGAGAATAAGAATCGAATTCATTTTCAAAGACTTGAATTAAAACGTGCTATTTCGTATCTCAAATAGTTGCGGAGAAATGATAAAAATTGGAAAATTTCCCCTATGTGAGGTACCCTCGGTCACTTTCATCAGAAAATGAGAATCGTCATCTTGGTTTTTTTTATATAATAAATTGTCTAGATATAACATTTGATCAAAATTGTTAGAGCGAATTTTGAGAAAATCGATTTTCTCTCTCTCTTTTTGCCCTTCAGTAAACTATCCTTATGTATGCAATGCATAAAGCCCGAATTGATACCAAGACGCTGAAAAAAAACAACCTTTTGTACTGTCAAAAGTCACTTCCTATCAAAATTTGACTATTGTCATATATTAATAGTGTTATACTATTCTATATATTTTTGGAAACATCTTCCTCCTCAGTCACTCCTCCTCTCATAAATTACTTTTGAGTTTGTGATGATTGCGAAAGCAGAGGTTCATCATGGAGCTGTATTCAAGTCTGGTGGGGCTGCAAGAGAAGGTCCGCCAGGGGAGCGGCAAGGACCTGGGAGTCATAGGGCAGCTCAAGCTGGTCGACTTTGGCGGCGACGTCATCAAGACGTTCCCCGGCGCCCAGACCGTCAAGAGGACCAAGACAAACGGCGCGGGGGAAGATCTCAATTCACCCCGCTCTTTGCCGGGGTCACTCTCAGAGGGTAAATACATTTTCAAAACTATATATATATACATTAATTACAACTTCCAAGAGAACAACTTTCATATCACAAGCTCCATAAGGACTGCGGCAAATACTTTCTTGTTAAAATAATTAAAAAAGACAAGAACCTATAATCTCAAGTGTATTTGAAAGGTCTCATGATTTTCTAACAGGTGGCAGCACTGACTGAATTTTAATTTATTATTATTAGCACCACGTCTTACCACCCATTTGGGTTATACGCACTTACGCTAATGTGAAATGGTAGGGTGATTGTGAGATGAAATGGAGGACCTACAGTTTAACGTGGAATCCGAACCACGGTGGAGGCCTGGCATTCCTCACATTAACAAGATGTTTTGTCAGAGGTGAAGGAAGGGTTTGGTAATCAGATAAATCTGTGCCGGGACCGAGGATTGAACCCCGGCCGCCAGCACAGAAGTCTGACACCTCACCCCTAGACCGCCAGGTCACCAATTTTAATTTAAAAGTGGTATGTCCCCTTATTTCCCCTGTACCCTTCATTTAACACTAGAGTCGCTAGCGACATGCTCTATGGGGTAAGTATGAGCAAGGTCACTTAGTGGCGACTGTATCTAAATTCACATTGGAAAAAAGAGAATCTGAAAATCATCCCGCCTGGCTCATTCAGCCATATGTGGTCCGGGCCTCGACTTACGCAACTGTGTAATTTAAATTATTGCGAAAGATTTGGAAATCCCACAAGCATGTTTTGAATGTTGCTACAAATCATCGATACACTCAGTCGCCGCAAATATGTTGAACAGTTGGGTGCTAACTAGCCACTGGTGCTGGTTTCATCGTTATATATTTAATGATGATGGAGGGGAGGGGAACTCCATATGGTCAGCCTCAAGCCATACCGACCAAGCTGCCGTCTGTTGGCTAAGATAGCACTAACTTTTGCGGAGAGAAGGCGCCATGTGGTCAGCACAACCACCCCGCGACCCCCCATCAGTTTATAGACCGGAGCCACTATTTTTTTTTCATTCAAGTAGCTCCTCATTTGTCCTAAAAAGGCCGAGTCGACTTTGTTTTAGACCCACCGCTTCGCAAAAAATCTAGGATCGAACCCGAATTTTTAGAGTGAATTTGAGGTTGATTAATTGTATTTTAAGTGGAGGCAACGTTTTTGAAGTTGTGCACACACCTATTGTGAATATAATTATTCATAAAATCTTAGATATAGTCAATGAATTTAATTTTGTGACCCTTTTTCAGATCAAAATTGTGAATTAGTGAAGGAGATGCAGACGAAACTACAAGATGTCCCTGAACTCTTCAATAAGATCTGCGAAGAAGTGTTGAACAAGGGGGAGAGAACATTCCAATCCCTGATGAACGCTTGTGACGGTGACGCTGTGGAGAAGGCAATAATCAAGGAGCAGATGAAACAGTTTCACAACGAGGGTAACTGAATATTTCGTCATCACTTTGCTTGCTTCTTTAGCGCTGTGTCTTACTATCCATCCTGGTGGTAGCGATGAGGAAGGAATAATTTAGATAAAGTGCGTATAGATTTGTGTGGGGTGATGACAGAAAACCACCTGGTAAAATACCTTTTGCTACGCCTGGAGAGAATTCAAAACCCTCGACCTACCTGTATCCGGCAAACCAGACAAAATGAGATTGATACCTTTACCTGCGTGCTCGCCAATGTGGGTATTTTTTTTGCTAATGAAGTAATTTGTCAGATCTAAAAATATAGTTTTATAGTGGTTGAATATTTTACACAAATATTTATATGCACTCTTGTGTTTTTAAGATTTAATTTTTACTTTTTAAAGCTGTGTTGTAATATACATTCCGGTTATACACATAATTATGTACTAATTGTGCTAATGGGTTAAGTATAAGGAAGGTTGAGTTGTTTTTTAAGAGAAGTGTATTTGCGTTTGCGTGAAGGGATAATAAAAAAACCATTTAGGGAAAACCACCTACAGTATACTCTATCTGGATTTGAACCCCGACCTCCTTGCCACCGTTAGTTCAATATATTTCGAGTTACCCTTAGAACTTTTGACCACCTAGGTGAGTAATAATATCAATAATGATTCATTTAACCTGCACTGGTGGGCAGGGTGACTCGTCCGTCCACGATTTGGTTAAGTTCTTGTGGTTCGCTTCCCTGAAAGGGGGATGAACGAACGAGAGATGTGTTTCTGCCTGGGTCCCCAGGTGAGGACCTGCTGAACCGCCTGGAAGAAGTGACCCGGTCTCACGGCCAGACGGTGAGTCAGCTGAGGAAAGCCGTGCAGCGTCTGTGGGAGGAGCACGAGGCGATGAAGGACGCAAAGAACCAGTTCGAGAAGAAGCACCAGCTCATAGTCACGGTGACGAAAGAGCTTCAGGATCGGGTGGGCCTTCTAGAGATACAGAATACAGACCTTGGCGAGAAACTGCGGCAGTGCTCCGAGGACCTTGTGAAGGAGCGAGTCAAGGTCGAACAGATCAATGAGAAAAAGGTGTAAAGCTTAAAGCAGTGAACAACATTTTTATTAGAGTCTAAGAATATGTCCTGAACCAGATTTTGAACAGTATGACGACCCCCATATCCTATTAGTAGAGAGTCTTATTTGTGGTAAATAAAATTGATTTAATTTTGTTAAATAAAAAGTTGGTTTTAAGTTTTAAAAGTTGGTGAATAACAGGCATTTTTCAGCTATCAAAAAATGGTCAAAATCTACTCAAAATTAAATGTTATAATTATATGTTATATGGATAGGAAAATCATGGTTTGTTTCAAATAATTAATTTTTAAATATTCAGCTTTGGAATATGACTTCCATAATAGCCAGATCAAACAAATATTTTACTTTATCTTTAACAATATTCTTTGGCAGAGGAAAATAATTTTTCTGGCGGGAAACTTTGATTTGTTATAGGATTGTTAAGAATTTCATTATAATAGCGCGATTGGTAATAGTTTGAATATAATTAATTCCCATTAAAATAAACATAGATGACCATTATGCACAAATAAAAGACCAAGTAGTCCATTTCTTGAAAAGAATACACTTTGTTTAATTTTCTTGTGTGTATGATAAATTCAAAAATGCTCCAATGAACTTTAAAAATATTTAGATGTTCATTTTAATGTGCCAAATAAAAGATTATAAAAACACTGTCTCGCAATATTTTGATGTCTCTATACCTATTAGCATGGTTACCATGGTAACTGCTAATGCTACCAACTTCACGGTCGTTAATTCCCTGGTATATCAATGCCTATCAAAACAACGACCATTACATCCCTGGAGTATCAATGGCTACCAACCTTGCGGTTACTAATTACTCTGGTGGTGTGCGTATCAATCACTACCAACATAACTAGAGCCGAGTGTATTAAAAAAAGGATAGAACTGAGCAGGTCGGCTGATGGCCCCTACTTCCCCCCTCTCCTCTATGCCTACACTCTGCACTCTTATGTACTCAAGACCTCCACATATCCCTCCCTTCCCCTCTTCCCTTCCACATGCTTCAACATCTCTCATTAATTCAAACTGCTACTGAGCCATTTCAAGAGTTTCACATCCTCGTTGATGAGTTTAAATTGAGAGTTATCATAGAACACAAGTGGTTTGTAGCCCACTATAATTAGGAGTACCAAGTTTCTAATGAATCAAGCATATTAAGTTCTTATAAAAATAACACATCCAAAAACTATATATATATCTTAACACCTTTTAAAGATAAGAATGTTTTTAGTTTGTCGACAACTAACCCTTTCATAAGAGGATGGAGTTCTGTGTAAGCTGATTAAGTTATTTACCGTAACTGTAACATATTTACATTCATGTAGTAGGAATGAGTGAAGTAGAATTTAGAGGAAATATATCCGCATTTGCATTAAGGGAGAGTGGAAAACCATTTAGGGAAAAACACTCAATCGAGACTCGGTACCCCAATCTCCCTGTCACTAGCAATCTAATTTAATGTGAGAATGACGCATTAAACTATGCAACCCTCAATGCGGTTAAGTTAAGGTTACAAAGAAAAATATTACTCTTCAAATTTCAACACTCATTAAAATTTTACTGTAATATAAGCTTTAAATATTTGATAATCTAACAGTGTAGGGATTACTTTGGAAAGGAGCCACAAGTAAATATATTGAGTTGAATAACATTTTGATTGTGTAGTTTTAACCCTAATTTGAATGAATTTGAAAAATGTGTAGCAATTTGATAGTCAAGGTGGTGTAATTAAACATGTGACAAGAATCGTCAAGCACGCGTAAGAAATATCAAGTTCGTTTAGAGTGTTTTGCCGGTAAATAAGAGGTTGAGATACTAACCTTTGCAGGATATGAGACCCTTATGAAGGGTGGTTTTCCCCTAAATGGTTTCCCCACGGTTCTTCCGACATAAATGTGGGTACATTATTGTCTTCAAATTCTATTTTATTCATTCCTATTTTGTTAGCGTGTTTGAATCATGGATAGCCCGGACGAATAAAGTGACGCCGTGTCAAAAAGGAATTAGACGGGGAGCATATGCCAAGGCGCCACTTTTGCAAAAGACTGGACCATCAATGATGGGGAGATCAGAGTTTGAATCCTGTTCGGGTGAAATTAGGGTGTTTTATCCTAAATGGTTTTACGCCCTTCCCCTTCCCAAATTTGGGTGCACTTCCTTTAAATTCAAGATTGCTCATCCTTAATACATTAGCGTAGTCGGTACATATTTACTTTATATAACCTGAACGGGTAGTAAGACGCGGTGTCCCATGATGCATCTTTATGTGGTGTGTAGTCGTCCACAGTGTCTAACTCACGTGGTCTTTGCGGCAGAATCTAGCGGAGAAAGAAGCTAAAGAGGACAAACAGAAGTTGAAACAGATGGAGAAAAAGATGGCTGCCGAAGAAGGGAAGTTGGTCCACCTAACTTCTCAGATGGGCGCCTTAGAGTCTCAGCTGAAAATCAAGGATCAAGTCCAGGACCAAAGGATCAAGGAGATGCAGAAGATTTCCAAACATACATCGGATACAGTCAGCAGACTTGAGAAGGAAAAGATACAGCTTCAATTAAAGTACACACCATTATTATCATATATAGAGCTCAGATGATTATGTTCTTAAGAGCTTATAAATGTTAAAAAAATAGTGAGTAAATAGTTTAGATACCATACCATTTATTAAAAATAAAAATATTATTTTGTTTTCCTCTTTTAAGAAGTTGCGTTGCGAGTTTCACACTCCTTCCTGACGAGTTCCGATAAAATGAAACCTAGTTCGGGGTTGGTGGTGAGGGGGGCTGTAACAATCAAATTTCTTCAAGAGACAGCCTCTTTGTCTAGTGGCAGCAATGTAAAAGTGTGAACAATGTTCTTCTTTTCATTGTAAAAGCCATATTATGTTTAGTTCCTTGTATATGTGTTTTGGCCATCTTTTCTGTACCTTCTTCCAAATATATATATATATATTTATACATTGCAAAAACATCTACTCAATGATAACTTAAGAAAGATAATTAATTTTTGTTGTTGTCAGTAATCAAAAAATATATAAATTTCTTCAAAATATGCATTATGTGCACAATATATAGTTTAGAGACACCTTAGAATTATAAAAACCCTAAATATGTAATTAGATGTAAACATTTTATTTCAATGAATTCAAAGCAACTCAAAACATGTTTTTATCATTTCCTGCGTATCACATGACTTGGCGTATGAATACGTGAGAGTATATATATATATATATATAGTAACTTTTCTAACTTTCTATGAAAATTGAACTTGATTATAATGCTCTTCTAGGGTGGAGGAGCTTGGAAACAGTTTAAGAGAAAAGAAGGAGAAAGCGAAAAAGATCATAGACGAGTTGAACGCCAAACTACATAAAACAGATGGCAGACTCACTGAAGAAGAAACAAGCAGGTATGTAAATTTATAAAACACTTTACAGTGTGGCAATGTGAGCTATTAAAGCACTGATTTATTGTTGCGGATATTTCCTGCTTCCGCAGCAATTAATAGCTTTAGCTGCCAAGGGAGTGATCACATAATGAACCAAAGGGGTAGGGGGG
>CABFVX010003709.1:49626-68676 GCA_902151425.1 Timema shepardi | reverse complement strand
GGGGGGGGGAATCAGGGTAAGTGGGTAAATCTAAAATAATATTTAATTCTACAATGCGTTGTGTCAAATTATGGTTCACGTCAAAATAAAGTTGAAATATTCCAATATAACTCTTTTTCCTTAACAATCCTTTAGTTTGGGTTTTATTATTATACAAATTTTTGTAAAAATTTGACATTAGTTCATTTTCAATGAGTTTTTAATTATATTTTCTGAGCCATGAGACTAGGATTGATAAAAAAAAAAGGCTCACAATATAAAACTTTTAAGATATTCGAGAACTAGCAGCTCGAGTTTTCCTCTTTACCTTGAGATAAAAAGTTTTGTAATTTTATTTCCTCTATCTCTCTTAATGAAATGACAAAGGGTGGTTGTATGTGAAGAGTGAAAGGGAGTATAAGTTTAGAAAGAAGAGAGAAGTAGTTTCAGAAAACACCTTTTAAGCCGTGTTGCCTGACAGCGATTGATTCTTTCTTGTTGACCGAGGTGGCCCCCTTAATTTACTGTTGTGTGTTACTGAATCAAATTAAAATGTGTGGAGGGACCAATAAGGTGATATAAATGAAGCAGTCCGCATGTAAGATAACTCAATTGACAAATAAATTAAATTTTCTTTATCTATGAAAAATTACACACTAAAGATTACAAAATAAATTAGTGTATCATAGTTTGATACAACTCTATATATTGAAACAACACACTTTAAAAAAAATTAGCGGTATAGTTTCAGTCTTTTCTAGAAATGTTTGAAAAAAAAAACAATTTTTCCGTGTAATCTTTCGAATTTTAAATGTCGGCTAAGTGCCGTCCTTAAATTATACAAAGTATTTTTTTAAATAATGTTTGACCCTTCCTTTACCCACATAAGGAATTGTAAGATTTTTTGTTACTTCCCCTCTCATGCCTTTATCTTTTGTAATTCTTTACGATTTGTCAGAATAGCTTATTTGAACCGTTTTGTTATTTCTATACTTAAGGAATGGTATTAAAGTGGGCGAAAATTAGTTGTAACACATCATAAGGTAAGGTGGGGATGTAGGGGACGCGATGAAATGTTAGTGTTTTTGCAGCTATTTTAACAAATAAAAAAATTTGGCCATGATAAATAAAATATTGTTCCATTAGCAACGTTTAGTTTAATTTTATTCACACGTTGATATCAACAGTTGTTGAATATTTGTCATGAGCATAGTGGTATTAGATGAGAAACTTTTTAAATGAAGAGAAAAAGTGGTCATTAAATTCCAGAACACCTTCGACAGATATTCAACAACTGTTGATATCAACGTGTGAATAAAATTAAACAATGTTTTTCTTCTGGAGCAATAATTGATTTATTTTGGACAATTTTTTTTGCTATAAAAACTGCAAAAACACTAGTCTTTTATCATGTCTCCTTAAACCCCACCTTAATGAAATATAAGTAAAATTTAATATTTAATCTATTTATTTTCTGTCGAAGAATTTTTTTAAAATTCTGTTTCACTCATTCTTTACCAATTTCCTTTCTCTCCCGTTTGTGTTTTTTGGTTTCCTCTTTTGGGAAGTTGCGTTACACATTTCACACTACTCCCTGATGAGTTCCGATAGAATGAAACCTAGGCCGTGGAATTGTGTGCTAACGATAGATTCTCTTAAAGAGGCAGCCAATACCTCTTTGTCCAGTGGCAGCAATGTTAAGTGTGAACCATGTTCTTCTTTTCATTGTGAAAGCCATATTGTGTTCATTACTTTTTATATGTTTTCTATCCACCTTTCCAGTACCTTCTTCCAAATATATATTAGGTATGATCAATAACAAATGTACTAACATAATGTAGATATCTATTGTTCTTGAGATGAAATGTTGATTTTGCAAACATTTGCCAGGAAAAAATTGGTTCAAGACTTGGAGCGCGCAGCTCAGACTATTGCCAACATTGAGAAAAAGAGGTTAGAGCTCGAGCACACCGTCAAGCATAATAGTCTCAGTGAAGGTATGTTTAGACTTATCTACAAAATAGATTGATATTCTAATATTTTCACAGCCGCATCGCATCTGGCGTGCTTTGAAAGAGTGCAAGACCCGCTTTGGTGGTCGAATGGTTCAAGGCGTCAATTTCACAATACACCCTGACTGCCGATGACCGGGAGATCGAGGTTCGGATCCCAGTCGGGTGTAATGAGGGTTCTTTTCTTCTCAAATGGTTTCCCACTCTTTCCCCATGCAAATGTGGGCACATATAATCTAAATTCTATCTTATTAATCCTTAACAGATTAGCTTAAATAGTAAATAAACATTAATATTTATAGCAAGCCTACTTTCAGCCACGAACATTGATTGAAAGTCACTAAAATTTGACATTCTAGAAACATCTCTTATTTGGTTTATTAATTAAAACATTAATTTAAGAAGATATCAGAAGATTACAATAATACTTTATGAAAGACTGTATAGTTTCTCTTTGCATCATTAATCAAAACAAACTAAGGAGGTAAATACAAATGTAATTTTTTTTTTCCCGCCAGTGTGGCAACATAAGTGTTCAGTTTTCGCTCCTGTGAAATTCATACTTCACATATGAATATAACCCTAACGGATATTCAGAAACGGTGCTAAAAAAATAAATATTTTGATGATCGGATTATGTCGAATCTACCTGGATACAAGGATAAGGTAGGGGCATGAGATCTGGATTTGGTTAAATATTGGTGGACAAGTTCTCGCCAATGCTGAGGGACGTAGCAACTGTTGGGGGCAGGTCAGTATTTCTCTGTTTAAGTAAAAATCTACATCTTTTTTTTAGGACAGAGAATGCTAGTGAGTTATCAGAGTGTAGTCAAGGTATTAAATTCAAAGTACACTTGGTTGTTAATGTCATAGTAATATGCACGGTGGTTACCAATCTGTGTGAAGCGATGGAAGAGGTTAAGGCCCAATAAAGTTATAGGGTTGTATGGAGTAGAGCTGCGAAAAGTACAGAACATAAAATATCGTTGAAGCAGGATTGAGGAGAGAGGTGGAAGTAGAGAGGATTTAATGAGAGACAGTAGGGAGAGTTGTTCCATAAGTTTGTAAGAGAACTGCTGTGGAGCAGGGAAGTGCCCTTGAAGTGTAAGGAAGTGTTGTACTGGGGCGTACTTTTATCCGTTGTCCCATAAGCAGCAGAAACGTGGACATTTAACATAAAAGAGACGGGGAAAGTGGAGGACATGGGAATTAAGTTTGTGAGGAACATGGGAAAAAGATCGCAAAGGAGGCCAAGAAAGAGATGGGAGGAGCAGATAACAGAAAGTGTTCAAGTAAGAGGAGAAGAATGGAAGAAATTAAAGAAGGAAGAATGGTGGCAGAATAGAGGAAGATGAGGCATTTTACTAAACTGTCCTGGCCACAAGCTGGAAACAGATGATGATGATGGTTATCAATCTGGGGTTGCAGCATGTTTTGGGAATTATATAAGAAGGTGCAAAATCCAATTATAAATTTAAGCAGTTAAAATAATTAAAAAATAAACTGTCATTTGGGCTATATGTTTAGTGTTATAATTATTGTTAGGGATGAGGAAGGTTTGAATTTGAAGGAATTATACCCGCATTTGCGTGGGGCAGTGAGAATGGATAATTTATGAAAACCCACCCTCAATACACCTAACAGAGATTCAAACCCTGATCTCCTCGTCAATCGGCAATTCGGTATATGGAGAGTATTACACCTTTAGATCATTTGACTTCCGAAGTGGGTTGTGCATTTTATAAAATGCAGCACAGTGATGTATTGGCATTTGGAGACAAACATATCTACATGCACATTAAATCTTAGGTCAGGTGTTATCCGCGGGTGAGACGAACTCTTAAGAGTGATTAAAGATTTAGAACAAATTCAAAGTATTATTATTATTCAGAATTTGAAGGTGTATCAACAAATAAAATATGTAAATAATATTTATAGTATTCTTTTCTTCCAAACCAAATGGACCAACGTGATCTCCATAAATAGAGTCACTTGCTGATTGGCCAGCAAGTGTGTGATCAATCGATGTAAGGCAACCCTGGCCAAGTGTAGTGGATGGGAGGGCTTCTCGAATTAAACTCGTCCAACCACCTATAACAAATACAGGCCAAACAAATATTAATGAGCGCATGAAACAAAGAAACTTTTAATCAGGGCTGTGGAGTATGTATAAATGTACCATCCTCTATTATTATTATCATTATTACTATTCGTCTTGCCAGAGGTGAAAGAAGGGTTTGGCAATCAATTTGACTTCAAAATAATATTTACTTTAGCAAGAATTTAGAGAATTTTTCTTATTTAAACATTTTAACCAACTATATTTTATATTCTATCAAACTTAGTATATATTTTTTATCACCGCATTTCACTACTCGTTTAGTTGGTACACCTATGTATTGATTATAATAATGTGACAGGGATTATGAAGGGTGAATTTGGAGGGAGTATACCTGTATTTGCATGTGGGGGAGTGGAAAACCATTTAGAGGAAAAAACTGTGTACAACCGACCGAGATCAAACTTTATTATTATTATTATTATTATTATTATTATTATTATTATTATTATTATTATTATTATTATTATTATTATTATTATTAGCACCGCGTCTTGCTACCTGTTCGGGTTATACGCACTTACGCTAATGTGTAATGGTAGGGTGATTGTGAGATGAAATGGAGGACCTACAGTTTAACGTGGGATTCGAACCACGGTGGAGGCCTGGCATTCCCCACATTCACAAGATGTCTTGTCAGAGGGGAAGGAAGGGTTTGGTAATCAGATAAATCTGTGCCGGGACCGAGGATTGAACCCCGGCCACCAGCATAGAAGTCTGACACCTTACCCCTAGACCGCCAGGTCACAGAGATCAAACTTTGATCTAGTCTTTGTCAGTTTATTCTAATGCGAGAGTAGCGCCTTAAGCCACGCCACGATCAAAGTAGGTTTCCAATCAAACTAAATAGCCTGTTTATTCACAAGGTGATGAATAAATGTCTTGTGCTACCATTTTGCTGCAGTAAATCTGTTTTAGATTAACATAAATTTGCAATTTATGGAGAACACAGTCTCACACATTATTAAAATAGAGAAGTTAGAGTCAAAATTTTGACTTACAGACCCCAAAGCCCTGCTTTTAATATAGAAGAAAATGATAATATGTTTGCTGTCCCAACGCAGGCCTAGGAAACCAAAGTACCTCTGTTCTTCTTCCGTAACCAATGGCACGTAAGGAATCCTCGTCGGCTTCTTGATCAAACGTTCCGAAGGAATCTGTCGGACCAGTCTGTGGACCGACTTGATATAGTTTTTAAAAGAAGCTCTTTCACTAGAAACAACATTTTTGGGACGGCACTGCCAACCGTTTCGCACTGTCATGTCTCTCGCGAAAATACAGTTGCTCTTGAGCAAACATTCCGTTTCTTCACCCTCTTCAGATGAGCGGCCGCTCACAGTCATTGGGTCAAACGCGTTGCTATAAACAAGATGTTTCTGCATTGCTCGCGACCCAAAGTTTAAAACATGATTTTAGAAATATAGGACATATATTTTACTTTTTAAATGTAAAACTTATTTAAAAAGTACTTACATCAGCCTACATTAAAATGGCAAAGGAAGTATTGTGCACTTTTTAAACAGATAAACATTTGAAGGAATTTCATCAAGTTTAAAGTATTTAAATTTACACTGTCTCTAGTTGTCACCCATTGTTTTCTCAAACATATCAATTTTACTAGTGAAATTAAATAAAATATTCTTCATATCTTGCCACTCTCACCAAATATACTCTTAGCAAATTATAACAGTCAGCAAGGCTGAATGTTAAAAACAAAAAAACCCAGCGAGGGTGAATGTTTTAATGTCAAATATAAGTTTGGCACATTTTAAGAGCAACATAAATAACAACCCAGCTTTCCTTACGACAGTTTCAATTTGAAACACAACTGAAAGATATAAAATAATCTAAATGACTTTTATTCCTGCATATGTTTGTTCAGGTTGTCTTCTTTGTTCTTGTTATCAGTCCCTGAGACCTTAACAGTGTTTATCAACTTGTGACCTTTAAACTAGACTTAAGGATCAGTATTTTTTTTCTGAGAAATCAATGAGCCCTTCAACAATTACCAAGCAACGAGACATAGTTTAAAATTCCTCAGAGTTGACTCAGTTACATGACCTTGACCCATGAGGTCAGAACTATAATCCTGGCTGGGTGTGTTAGTGGAAATGTTTTCCACGGTGTAGTTTTTCATGAGAGTTTTCTCAAGACTTATACTATTTTTTTTATCATCACGTCTTACTCATTTGGATAGTAACCATATGTACTAATTACAATAATGTTTTAGGGATGATAAAAGGTTGCAATTAAAAGAGGTGTACGCACATTTGTGACACCGGATAGTGGAAAACACCCACAGTGCACCTTGCCGGGATACAAACCTTAACCCCCATGTCATTGGCAATCTAGTCTATCGTGAGAGTGACGCCTTAGACCTGCGGTTTTCAAACTTTTTCTATTCACGGTACACTGAACCAGGCACCAAAATTGTCATGGCGCACCATCAGTTTCTTAAGGAGGGATTTTTATCCTTCTTCAAACTCCTGAAGCGCACCTGTTGACCCTTCATGGTAAACAGGTTGAAAACCCCCCGCCTTTGACCATGTGGCCACCGAAGCTGGTTCCAAACCAATTCCAAGGCATTTAATTAAAATTAATATCATCTAGTATTTATTTGTTGATATTGTATCAATGAAAAGAAATCATATGTATGCCCTTCAATATAGGTTAAGTATCAAGCTCGTCTATTCTGGTTTGACGAGGTCAGGGTTTGAATCCCAGCCAAAATGTTGTGAGGGTTGTTTTTCCCTTCCATACAAATGTGATTATATTTCCTCCCTGTAAAAAAAAGTAATCAAATGTAGAATAGCCCAAGCAGGTAAATATGGTGCGAAAATTGAAAAAAAAAAAGTAAAAATGTCAATAATGAAAGTAAGTAAAATTTAATAATATGAAATGGTTGTCGCTTAAGATATTCAGCTATAAATGAGGTAAGGTAGGGCTTAAGGCTCAAATTTCTTGGTTAAAAAAAACCTAATTTTGGATGTGACAAATAACTTGTGCTGTCAAGTAGTAACAGGTTTTGTACAAAGGTACTTGCACGTAAATATTAAATATAACCTGAATTTTCATAGGAAGCCTGTTATTTTAAAACTGAATAATCATGTTGCCCAACAGGAAAAAAATAATAATTAGAAGTATTTAATAACGTTTCAACTTTTTAATGTTTATTTTATTTATTTGAGGTATTTAACGTGCACTTTCTGAATCGACTGATTATATAAGCACAAGAGAATTTCTATGAGCGAGAGCGAAAGGCTCTACCCATTTTTCCGGAAAAAGTATTTTCACATTCCTTCCAAGGTTCCTTTACACACCACAATTGACATAGGACTGAAAAATTTACTTCCCCTCCGAAGGAAGTTGAGCTACGGATTTTTATCGCTCGAGAAAAATCCATCAGCCCGGGCTGGGTTTTAACCCACAAACATCGGGTCATGAGGCGAGCACTTTGCCCAAAGCAACTGAGGTTAACAACTTTTTAATAAATAAATAAAATGAGACATACACTATAGTCGCGACTATCCAGCCTAAAGTGGCGGCATTCCAAACCGGATAACGGAAAAGCCGGATAGTATGGAAGCCGAGTGTAAATAATTTTCAGTAAGGGTTTGCCTTTTATTAATTACTAGTGGATATGCACTTTTACACTTGTTAACATCGAGAGTCGGCCGGATAATCGCGACCCTAGTGTTTTTCTAAAATGTCATTGAGTGACTTTCAATTGATGTTAGTGGTAGAAAGGAGGGCTTCCTATCCAAATCAGGGTTTACATGTGTTCAAAAAATATAAATACAAACGGTATCCTCGAATCCTAAAACCCTCGGATCCTTAAGTATATTCGAGATATGAGAATTAAAGAAAATAATACTTTATTATTATTATTTAGCACCGCGTCTTACTACCCTTTCGGGTTATACACTTTAAGTACTAATGACGCTAATGGATTAGGAATTGGAAAGGTTGAATTAGAGAAAGTGAACCCGCATTTATGTGGAAGGAGAGTGAAAAACCATTTAAGAAAAACCACCCTAGTTTACCCGACCGAGATTCGAACCTCGATCTCCCCGTCTTCAGCAATAATAGACTTAAGGTTTAATATATATATATTTTTTCAAAATTTTGACTTGGAATTTGTTTTAGAGCTCTAGTACTACTTAACGATGGATGGTTCAGTCTCAACCTAGCTATATGACAAATTCAACAACCAGACCCCAAACCAGTAATTTAACACTTAACTTAATGTATGAATGTTATAATGAATGCATTTTGGTGAAAAGTGTTTAAATTTAGTTATTATTTTAATTTCAATCTGTATGTTCATAATTTTTTTTAAATATTTGGATTAGAATTCAAGATTTAAGAGTAAAATGAAGAATCAGATTCATAAAATAGTGGATTCCATCCACCTCTAATTATAAACAAAAACATATGATATCTTGTTTAAGTATTTAACGAACCAGTAATCCGTTTAAAATGTCCTGAAACCTTTTTTTAATTGACACCATGATCAAACAAACATTACAAATCTCTATTAAATTAGGTGAATTTCATTAAATTTACGTGCTAAATTTTAGGTGTAAGAATTATCTCGTTTTACCCGTTTGTCTAAGGCAATACTCTTGTGTTGGCTTTCACTGCAGATAATGTGCAAACAGGGGTTCGAGCCCCGGTTGGTTATACTAAGGATGGTTTTTTTCTAAATGGTTTCCCACTCTTCTACCATGCAAATGTTTACTTCTACATCCTTACCCCATTAGTGTAATTATCATATATACGTATAGCCTGAAGAGGTAGTAACATGTGATTATTAAAAAAAAAATTTGCTTGTGTAAAAAAAAACACATATCTTCATTCAAAGTATGATTTTTGTATTGGAAGCCTTTGAATCGATTTTATATTAAATAGCATAATATAGTAAAGAGGTCTATCATTTACAAATTACTAATATATTTTACTATTTCCTTATCCGCCATAAACTCGGTTTTTGTGAAATTATGTGTAATTGTTTTAACAGAAGTGAAAGCAAGCATGCGCGAGGTAGAGCTGATGAAAGATTTGCAGACCACCAAGGAGAAGCTGACTTCGGCCGAAGAGGTCATCGCCTCGCTCACACAAGACAGTGAAAAGCTGAAGGAGATGATTATTAAATCAGAAGTAAAAGAGGCTAAGATCAGACAAGTGTTAAGAAAACATTCCTTGTTATATTTTAATTAATTGAGAAACTACACCAGGACTTGGGAGAGATCCAACCCAGGACCCCTGGCTTAGCATGCAATGCTCTACCATTGAGCTGTACAGTATCTGTCTCGTACTTAGGGTAGTTTTCCTTCTTCTCGCTTTTGCGGTTTCCTCTTTTAGGAAGTTGCGTTTCAAGTTTTACACCCCCTCCTGCGAGTTCTAAAATAATGAATCCTAAGTCAGTGGATTGGGAGGTAACGATTGATTTTACTCAAGATGCAGTCATTCATTACCTCTTTATCAAGTGGCATCTATGTTAAATGTAAAATGTGTTCTTTTCGTTGTAAAAGCCATATTGTGTTCATCCCCTTTTAAGTGTTTATGTCCACCTTTCCTGTACCTACTTCCAAATATAACAGGTTTCTTAAGGCGGCCGCCTCAATCAGTGAAAGAGTATCAATCACTGTCAGGTCACGCGGGTTAAAATACAATGGTCTGTGTTGTTTTCTGGAACGAATTTTTATTAAAATTCTAAGCTTATACTCCCTTTTTCACATTGTCTACAACCACCCTTTGCCATGTCAAATAGAAAGAGAGGAAAGAAAGCGATGAAGATCCTTATTCCAAGATACAGAGGAAGGCTCATTGTTAGTTCTAAAATGTTTCAAAATTGTCTGCTATGAGCATATTAAAAATGTACTGTGTTTGTCAGAGGAAGGCTAGATCTAAAGCCATTTTTCATCAAGACTAATCATGGTGTCTACTCAACTTGACCAATGAAATCCCCGACTTTTTCCCTGATTTCCCCTGATCATATCCTAAAATTCCCCACTAAAAAGTATGTAACATCCTTCTAACTCCCCCCCCCTACACTGGTCGATTTTCTATTAATCTTTTTTATGAATAATAATAAGTTTTAAAATTTTAATATTTCTTTTAAATTTGTATTAAAATTGTTTACTAGGAATTAAAAATATATTACACAGCTACAAACAAAAAAATGACATAGTTTACTGATTTAATGATTATTGTATTTCATATTTTGAGTAAAATATAATTTTCCCAGATTTTTATTGTGATTTACCAAATTCCCGGCTTATTCCCGTTTTTTCCCAATCACTTCAAATTCCCGGCTAATTCCCGTTTTCCCGGATGGTAGACACCCTGCTAATATAATAGACCCGCAAAGATGCATACAAAAAAGTTGTTTCATGTCACAGTTTTAAATATTTTTTTTCTGTTAATAAGACTCCAAAGACAGGGTTGTTAAAGAAAAAAAAAAGAGTACTGTTGTAATTAAACTTTATTTTGGCGTGAACCATATTTTGAAATTACACATCGCGGAAATAAATAGAGCTTAAAGTCTGGGTGGGAATTTCACGCTTACCAAGGCGGGCCTCTTAATCAGTGAGACCTAAGTGTTGAGTAATTTTAAAACAGTAAGAGAGCCCCTTCTAGACTGTGACTGCACTACCCTCGACCAACATTCAGAAAAATCTGATTTATTTCGGTTTGGTTGCCCTATTATTGATTATAAAATTGTGGCTATACCTCCATGTTGAGAGGTAAAGAAGGTCTTCTAGTCCTGATTAGTCTAATGAGAAGGGATCCTATAGCTCATTACACAATAATACCACTACACCAAAATAAATGTGTACAGAAACTTTCACACAAACACAAGTCACCCTTTGCCTGTGATTTTTTTTTTTTCTCAAACAAGTCCCAATGTTATTGTTTGGTGTTTCTTTACAGGAACAAAATCAAATGCTTGCGAACTATAAGGACCTTGAGCAGAAGCTGAAAGGAGAAATGGCGCAGAAAGACAAACAGATAGCTACACTGCAAGTCGAGATGCATGAGCTAAAGAACATAATCTCTCTAAGGTAGTGATCAAAGGTTATGGCATATTGGAGATATAATTAGTAATGATTGAGGTTTGGAGGGATAAAATGCATAGTAATAAGGTGTCTTCACATATTCTAAAGCTTAAGAAAGAAGTATACTAAAAGTTCGAGCAGATAGCAGCTTTAAATACCAGGTGTTTTTAACACGAGCTTATAACCACAAAGTGATTTGTAAATCAATTATAGCGAGCTCTGATCCACTATTAATTCACCAGCTTTCATCATACTACACAAAGAGACAGTAATTCCCCATTGGGCAGTACACCTTAGCGATCTCGACCTTGGCATGAGGCCGATACCAACTTATATAGTACATATCGACGCAAATACAAATCTTGTATGTAAATGCACAGCAAAGATCTATTCACATCTAAGGTTATAGGATGAGGAGCATTAAGTTATATGGATAGGTACCAACATTCAGCCGGAAAGAGGATGGCAAAAACACTGTGTCTATGATTAAAGTTCAGGCTGACCACTTCAGTAATCGAATGGTCTAAGGTATCAAGCTCATGTTGGGCTGGTCTGCTGATGACGGGGGCATCGAGGTTCAAATCCCGTCATATGTACCAAGGATTATTTTTTCTAAAAATTGTTTCCCATTCTCCTTTCTGGAAAATGCAGGTAGACTTACTTAAAAATTATTTCTTCCTTCCTCATCCCTACCACGTTAAAGTAAATACCATACATTTGTATAACCTGAAACCCGCCTTGCTGGCGTAGTTGGCTAACGCGCTTGTCGTGTTGAGCTCGACTGCTGAGGACGGGGAGATCGAGGTTCGAATCTCAGTCGGGTGAAATGGGGGTGGGGGGGTTTCCTAAATGGTTTTCCACTCTCCTCCACGCAAATGCGGGTTCACTTCCTCTAAGTCAACCTTCCCAATTCCTAATCCATTAGAGTAATCAGTGCTTAAAGCGTATAACCCGAACGGGTAGTAAGACGCGGTGCTAAATATTATTGTATAACCTGAACAGGTAGTGAGACACAGTGATGAAAAAAAGACCAGACTATTCCCCACCCACCCCCACAGTCCGCAGGATAAATTTAGCCACACTTCCACATACCAGTTATAAAATGCTTGAACAAAATATTTTAAAAAGTGATACAAATACCCTTTGGTCGAGTTCTAACATACAGTAAACCTTGCTCTCGTCCCTCCAGCAAGGAGCACAGCGCTATGTTGGAAAATCGAGTGAAGGAGTTACAGGAAGAGGTATCCCAGAATGATGCGCAACAGAAGCTGTCCAAGTTACAGCAGCAGGTAACATGCACACTCCCGGTTGAATAGGGCTGTACGTCAGTTCAATTAATTGAACCTAAGTGGTATGCAAAGTGCACTGTTTACAACAAGTAGCCCGCCTCGGTGGCGTAGTTGGCTAACGCGCTTGTCGTGTTGAGCCCGACTGCTGAGGACGGGGAGATCGAGGTTCGAATCTCGGTCGGGTGAACTGGGGGTGGTTTTTCCTAAATGGTGTTCCACTCTACCTCCACGCAAATGCAGGTTCACTTCCTCTAATTCAACCTTCCCAATTCCTAATCCGTTAGAGTAATTAGTACTTAAAGCGTATAACCCGAACGGGTAGTAAGACGCGGTGCTAAATATTATTATTATTATTACAACAAGTAATTTAATTTCCTTACAAATAAAATAGCCTTTTGGAGCACCTAAACGAATATTTTTCATTGCAAAAAACATTGAATGATTGTCACTAATGATGTCAACCTTTGTGGAATGTTTTCCTTTATCCTTTTTTTTTATTCTTTAAACTATTTGGTAAATCTAAAGATTTAGCAAAAGCGTCTAGTAAAACTTCCTAAAACTTTGCAACTTTGCTGTAAAACTGGTGTTTTAATGACCAAATGAAAGAAACCAAAATATAAACAAAACAATTTTCATTCATGTTTGGGGCAACAAGTGATATTATAGGGCATAAAATGATAAATTAAAAATTATTATATTCAGCCAATATGTTTAGAAATTAGGGTTAGTAATAGTGACAAAATATGAAGTCTCTATTTCAAATATTTTTGAGTGAAAATTAGTGATTAAAATGGGGGTTAATCAATCAATGAAACTGAAACATTTCAGACTTTTCTGACAAAATTTTTGTTTTCATTATTTTGTCTTACCATGAACATTTGATTTAAAAAAAAACTAACATAAGCAAGATACTGGAACCCCTCCGCCCAGCACCCCCTCTTCCTTTTTCATAAGAAAATACTGACAACCCCTACCCTTCCCTCCTAAAAAAAACCCTTAAGTAATTTAAGGACAACCCTTAGGTTCCAGATGTTACTCATGGTTTTGTTTTATTTGTGTTAGTATGTATTCAGTACAAGTACTCTGAACAGTTGTTACATTTGCAATGTGAATAAATAATAATAATAATAATAATGGGTGACCTGGCGGTCTAGGGGTAAGGTGTCAGACTTCTATGCTGGCGGCCGGGGTTCAATCCTCGGTCCGGGCAAAGATTTATCTGATTACCATACCCTTCCTTCACCTCTGACAAGAAATCTTGTGAATGTGGGGAATGCCAGGCCTCCACCGTGGTTCGGATTCCATGTTAAACTGTAGGTCCTCCATTTCATCTCGCAATCACCCTACCATTTCACATTAGCGCAAGTGCGTATAACCCGAACGGGTAGTAAGACGCGGTAATAATAATAATAATAATAACAATGAGCAAAATATTCCCCTCTCGCAATACATGTGTGATGAAAGCTTGGGATCGACACAAAGAACAAGAGCGAAACCTAGCCATATGTGTGATTAAGGTGGGATGAAAGGAAGCGCAATTTAAGGTGCATAGTGTCAGGAGAAACACAAGAGTTGGAATAATATATCTAAGAAATGTACGAGGAAAAACTCATATTAACAGAGTCAGCAATGAATGGGTGCTGAAGGAGTGAGGTTTGAAAGGGAATACAATAGATCAATGTGAAAGAACGTGTTACGTTGGTTTGGGCCTGTTGAGAGGACGATCTTTAATCGAGTGATGAAGCAAATATATGAAGGTAGAGTGTGTGTGGGTCAAAAGGAAGGGGGAGGCCATGTAAGACATGGCTAAATGTTGTAGACAAATGTATGAAAAAGAAAAAGGTTTAACAGCTTTAATAATAAAAGAGCATGTATGACTCAGTGTATGGATGTTGTTGAAGAGAAGGAAGTATGCAAGGATAGGGAAGTGTGGAGAAAATTAGCGAGGATGGATTAAGTACGGAGTTATTTTTTGAGCTTTATGCAATTTCTTGCCTACCCCATATGGGAACGGCATGATTAGGTGTATATATATGTATGCCTATATTTAACTCTTACCTGACATATAGTTATGCTACGTATTTGTTTTCTCATTTATTACTTTATTCATGGTCAGAGTATACCATTAAACTGGTAGCTCCATCTATCAGCTTCAATATGAAGTTTTTAGAGTGGCTAAAAGTACAGTTGTTCATTTATAGATGCCATTGCAATCAAGCACAAACCAGAGAATGTTCAGGCAAACAAAGGAAGGTGGCAAAAATAAAAAATAAATATTTCTTATCAAGGTAGGAAATGAAAGGCGTTTGATTTATGTGTCTTGAGGTGAGTGAGATGGAATCAGCCTTAAACCAGGTGATGACTCGCAACGAAGAATTGGAAGCAGAGATGAACCTGAATACATGTGAGATCGAGCAGCGAGACAGAGTTATGCATGAGCAGAATCAGGTGCTCAAGGTACGCGATGAACTCATCCTACTCCTAAAAGTGAAAGAGCAGCAACAGGACAAGGCAATATCAAGCTTGCAAGCCACTCTCGAAGAAAGGGATAAGAACATGGAAAAGGTATAAAAAAAAAAATTTAAAGGTTGGGGGCTGAGGGAAATATCTTTTTTTTTTAAGTATCGGGGTTGGCAAAGATATGCAGTTCAATCGAAAAACTAAACAAACAAAAAAATTCAAGCTAAAAAAAAATATAGTAAGGGAACTTATAACGGTTTAGTGTGACAAAATATATTTTATATGATTTCTCTTAAAGAACTTGATGTTCATGGGTTTAAACCAAACCGAAGTCTATGGATTTTTCTTGAGCGATAAAAATCAGTGACACAACTTCTCTCAGAAGGGAAGTAAAGCTTTCACTCTCAAATAGATTGTGGTATGTAAAAGAACCATGGAAGCTATATGAAAATACAACTCTGCCAAAATTGATAGACTTATTGCTGTCGTCCGTATAAATTCTCATGTTACGATATAGTCAGTTGATTCAGAAAGTGCACCTTAGATTAATCAAACACATTAACAATAATTTCTCTTATATTTTTAGACATAATTTTTTTTACTGATAAATACAGTTATTACTAAAATACTGATTAATTCAGTAATTATTGTAAAAATACCAATATAAGTACATCAAAAGGAAATGCATTCAGGGCTTTTTTTTTTGTAACCGCGTCTCGCTGCCCATTTGAATTACACACATATGGACTAATTATAATTAATATGATGTGGTAGGGATGAGAAAGGTTGAGTTTAGAGGCAGTGTGGATAAAGCGAGAGCGGAAAACCACTTCTCAACTGGAATCAGAACCCTGATCTCCCTGCCATCTGTATTGATAGTGTGACACCCTAAGGTGGGGGTATAAGGTATGTGAGAAAAGGAAAGTGTTTTTGGTCAAAAAAAATCAAACATTTCTCCAGTAGAAACATAAGAGATAAAATTTCTACACATGGTGATATCAACAGTTATTATTATTATTAGCACCATGTCTTACTACCCGTTTGGATTATACGCACTTACGTTAATGTGTAATGGTAGGGTGATTGTGAGATGAAATGGAGAACCTACAGTTTAACGTGGGATCCGAACCACTGTGGAGGCCTGGCATTCCCCACATTCACAAGATGTCTTGTCAGAGGTGAAGGAAGGGTTTAGTAATCAGATAAATCTGTGCCAGGACCGAGGATTGAACCCCGGCCGCCAGCACAGAAGTCTGACACCTTACCCCTAGACCGCCAGGTCACCTACATCAACAGTTATTTAATATTTGTCAAGGGTGTCCTGGAATTTAATGACAATTTTTCCTTTTGGTTTAAAAATATTCTCATTAATGCCGCTATGCTTATGTCAGATATTCAACAACTGTTGATATCATCATGTGAAGATTAAACTATGTTTGTACTGAAGCAATATTTTATTTATTTAGGCAAAATAAAAGTTTTTATACAAAAAACGGCAAAAACGGCTTTTCTTGCGTTCCCTACATCCCCACCTTAAGCCACTTGACCACCAACCGAACTAATTTTTTTTGTACCCGCATCACTGGCCGCGTGGGCTAAGGCGCTTTTTTCGCAATAGACTAGACTGCCAAAGATGGGGAGATCATGATTTGATCCTGGTCGGATGTACTGAGGGCGTTTTTTCCTAAATGGTTTTCCACTTTCCCTCCATGCAAATGCAGTACACTTCGTCTATAATCAACCTTCCTAGTCCCTAACACATTAGTGTAATTAGTTCATAGTTGTACAACCTGATCGAGTAAGACATATTACTTGTAAAAACGAATTTTTATAATGTTTTTAATTTGTCAGCCCTGAGGAAATAAAAACAAAATGATTGATTATATTAGAATTTATTTACACAAGAGTGGTTCTTGATTGATTCACCTTATATTTTTAAATTTTCTCTTAGCTTATTCACTCCAAATATATATTTTTTCATCATAAAAGGAATTTGAAATGTTTCTATACAATGGGACCACACTAATAGTACACTGTGGGTATGGTATTTTTACAGAGGCTGTTCAATACCAAATGGAATCAACAAATAATGACAAAATCTATTCAAAGGAAAAACAATGGATATTTTTTTAAATTCTGATATGAAATTGTGTTCTCAATTTTGGATTAGTGTTGAAATTATTTGTAGGTTAAATATAAACCATAAATTGAAAATTATGTCAATGTATTTTGTTACAATGTTTTGTCGAAATAATTTGGAGATGTATCAATAAAGAACCACTCCGAATGAGTTAAAATAGTAGTTTACTTACTATTTACTTATTTTAAATTTTTGCTAACAGTAAGTAAATTCATAATAAGATAATAAAAATACAAAAGTTTAATTTCAGTATAGTATCTATTAAAGGTGTGATATATTCAGAAAACTTCGACATTGCTTTTAATATTTGTCAGTTTCAACTTGGCTTTGAAAAAGGGCTTTGATAACTTAAACCAAGGGTCAGCAACCTTTTTTTAGGACCCAATCGGCTTTTACATTTATTAAAGGTCCCGCGATCACACTTCATTTTTCCATTCTACTTTTATTTTATTTTTCTCTATACATCTGGTATTTATTCCTTATATTAAATGTTTCCTCCCTTCCTTCATATTAAAAAATAAATAAAATCTAAATTCCATTTACCCTGAAAGGTAACAGTCTTACCTATGGCCCTATATTATAAGCTTTACCATAGTGGAATAATGCAAGGTAAGCTTACCTTTATGTGTAGTTTTCTTACGCGATCGACTGAAAATTGCTGCATTGTTGCCGACCCCTGACTTAAACAATTCCCTGGCGTGCATGAGGCACAGCTATACGTGTTAGCTCGGCAGCCTCTTTTCTACTCTACTCATTTTTTTTATTTATCAGTTTATTCATGGTTCTAGTAAAGCATTGACCTAGCAACCCCATAGCTCAGCTTCAGTATGAAGTATCTAGACTGGCTAAGAGTGCACCGGTTCATTCGGTTCATTCGTAGATGGCATTACAATAACTTGTTGCAACGAAATGTTGATCAGTGCCAAGGAACGTTCGTGCAAACATAGGCGTCGTTCAACGGCCACGCAAGGAAAAGGGTTAAGAAGCTTTGCACCTGCTTCAGTGGCCAAATGGTCTAAGGTGTCACTCTTGTGTCGGACTGGCCTACTGATGACAGGGAGATTGGGGTTTGAATCCTGGTCAGGGGTTCTGAGAGTGGTTTTTCCCTAAATGGTTTCACATTTTCCTTCCATACAAATGCAGGTACATTCGCTCTAAATTTTACTCTTTTTTTAGCACGTCTTACTACTCATTCGGGCTAATTCAATTCACTCAAGTACTAATTACGCTAATGGGTTAGGGATTGGGATGGTTTAATATAGAGGAAATTATCCCGCATTTGCGTGGAGGGAGGGTGGAAAACCATATAGGAAAAACCACCCCAGTTCACCCAAGAGAGATTTGAACCCTGATCTCTCCGCCCTCGGCAGTGTAACTCAACACGAAACTAGCGAGAACTATGCCACCAAGGAGGGTTAATTTTACTTTCTTCGTTTCTATGCCACTAGTGTAAATATGCATATATCTTAAATAGGTTATAAAATCTGGTACACAAAAATTTTAATCAGAGAAGAGTTAAATTTTAACAGGAAAATTAAGTTTCAACACATATTCCAGTTCAAATTCATGCCTCAACAACTCCGCCATATGTTATGCAATCATCTATTACTGAATGGATGGATATTTATATCTGCTTCAGTGATTTAGTTGAGAAGTTAATTATTTGGATACTTTTGGGATTTTTGCAATTTTGGTAAAAAAATAAAATGGTGGAGTGGAAATATATCTATTTGAACACCAACTTATTAATTCATGTAAGTCACTGATAAGAAAATAAAGAAATACAACATCTTTTGACCATAATTTTTCCAAGCTATTCACTAGCGCAAAAAACCCAAAGATTAAACGCAATACTGAAACTTTCAAAAATTATTTTAGCATTTGATTATTTATTCTTAAGTGGAACAAATTTAATAAGTGAGAAATAACAAAAAGGGAAACCAAAGAAAATCATTTTTTTTTTCTTTTTTTTTTTTTTAAGACTCAGGTG
>CABFVX010003709.1:25370-46453 GCA_902151425.1 Timema shepardi | reverse complement strand
AGAGACAGTTGGACGAGGTAAGGATATCAGCAGACTTGGAAGAAATGTCGCACAGCGCTCCTTCACTAAAAGGGAGGTTTAACAGTAAAAGTTGCGGTCTAAACGAGCGAGACTGGCCTTCGAGGACCACACACACCGAGAGAAGCTACGACGCAGAGGAGGAAAGTTCAGAGGAGGAAAGAGATGTCGTTACCAGCTCTTCGATCTTGTTCTAATCTCATATAGATAAATATTATTATTCAATACTGCGAATTAATAGAAAGAAATTGGGAGCGATTTAACACTGTCCTTTTTAATTTGTGGAGTTCACAGTTTAAACACAAAACTATTATTTGCAAATACACTTTTATCAACTTAAGGCCATTTTTTTGTACTTCAGAAGGTTATATTATCAAAAAAAATATTTAAAGATCTCTTCCAGAATTTACTGCAGGGTGTTGTTAGTTAATGAATGCACTCAATAAAATTAAGTTTGTAAGCAAATGTGCAAATTGTGTGTTCAAAATGTGTTTGTGATATGAATTTTATACAAATCCAATAAATAAATTTCTGAAGAAGAAAAAAATGGTCTTATTCTTAATTATAATTAATAAATGAAATTATCATAGTTGAACAGACTCTCCAGTTTTAGATTCAATCTTAAATCACAAGTTAAATAGGTACAGTGATTAATAAATTAACAGTATTAGGAGAAGTGATGTCTTAATGGTGCTTCGATGCTAACTAGTACCCCTTGGTCTTAATGGTGCTTCGATGCTAACTAGTACCCCTAGGTCTTAATGGTGCTTCGATGCTAACTAGTACCCCTTGGTCTTAATGGTGCTTCGATGCTAACTAGTACCCCTTGGTCTTAATGGTGCTTCGATGCTAACTAGTACCCCTTGGTCTTAATGTTGCTTCGATGCTAACTAGTACCCCTTGGTCTTAATGGTGCTTCGATGCTAACTAGTACCCCTTGGTCTTAATGGTGCTTTGATGCTAACTAGTACCCCTTGGTCTTAATGGTGCTTCGATGCTAACTAGTACCCCTTGGTCTTAATGGTGCTTTGATGCTAACTAGTACCCCTTGGTCTTAATGGTGCTTCGATGCTAACTAGTACCCCTTGGTCTTAATGGTGCTTCGATGCTAGCTAGTACCCCTTGGTCTTACTGCTTTGGTTGGAGCTGGGTAAGTTTTTATTTCAGGAAATTATTTTATAGTAATGGGAATTGGTAAAAATCAATAAAAAGGTAAAATAATATACTAATAAGTGTGAATTTAATAAGGAAGGACTTCCTAAGGAAAAAGGAAAAATATGGGAAGAATCCAATGCACAAAGGTGACATTATTTCTTCTATAGTAGAAATCATCAAACAAAATCCAACACAAATTAAGTAATTATTCTCAATTTGTGTTTTTGATTATTATTTGAATCTTACTCAATTTGTTTTAAAATTCGTATTTAAATGTGTTTGACTATTTCTACTGTAGAAGAAAGAAAAATGTCACCTTTGTGCATTGGATTCTTCCCATGTTTTTCCTCTTTCCCTAGCTGGGCTTTCTTAGTTAAATTTACACTTATAAGTTGTTTTTTCTTTAATTTTACCAATCAACACTATTATAAAATTATTTTGGTATTGGGCTACCTCAGTGTTTATCTCCTGATTAAAGAGTGACCCCAAGCAAATGAAGGTTGACAATTCAAATGATCTGATTTTAATTAATCAAAAGATTTACTTTCTCAAATAATTAAAAGCTTTGTGGAAAGCTTACATTCGCTACTAAGAAGGGCTGAAGGTTTTGTCACTAAAATTTGCAGAATGTTACCAACAAGAACATACTGGTAGATCACATCCATTTTAATAATCACGATATGACTGTACTGAAGAATGAGATCTTGGACTCTTTATCTCATCCTTGTATCAAACAACGAATCAAGATTAAAGCCTGCACATCTTATCGCAGAGGGGACAGACAAGAAGATTAGATACTTGAGAAGCGTAAAGCAATCAAGATTAAAGCTGCACATCTTATCGCAGAGGGGCCAGTCAAGAAGATTAGATATTTAAGGACCGTAAAGCAATCAAGATTAAAGCTCCACATCTTATCGCAGAGGGGCCAGACAAGAAGATTAGATACTTGAGGAGCGTAAAGCAATCAAGATTAAAACCGCACATCTTAGCACAGAGGGGCCAGACAAGAAGATAAGATACTTGAGGAGCGTAAAGCAATCAAGATTAAAGCTGCACATCTTATCACAGAGGGGCCAGTCAAGAAGATTAGATACTTGAGGAGTGTAAAGCAGTCAAGACTGTGCTGTCACTACAACCTTGTCTAAGACAAAAGGGAAAAAATCCCCCTTTCCTCCGCTACGGATCCCATCGAGAGGATTAGTCGGCCTCACCTAGTCGCTAATAAAGCATCATAAAGTAGGCAGGATATTGCACACGGCTGAGTTTTCTCCCCGGCATCCCCGAAGAACTCTGGGATAGCACTGACATAAAAGGTGTGTTTCAGCAGGTTGGTGCAATGCTAGGTCCCTTCATACTGAGCTCTGGAAGATAAGGTTGTCAGTCTACTGTGATACAAATTGTATGTTGTCCCTCTGAGGCATCGTTCGGCTACGATTTGGATACTCAGGAAATGCCCAGGTCAGACTTAAACCAAATTCATTAGAAATCTATAACCAAGATAACCTGGTTTTGATGACTGGAAAAATTGTGAAATATGGCAAGAAAATCAGTGTTGGGAAGAGCCGGACGATGATACTGATGAGAGGAGCAAGATTGGGGAGAGGTATAATAACAAATGGAGGACAGTATGTAATTAGTGGAGAGCTTAAAGTCTTCGGGGAATGAACTAAAGCTGATTGCAAGATTAGATATGGCGATTAATAAGGACACACAAAAAGAAAATATCCTTTACCAAAGTGTAGGGAGTGTAAGATGGAACAAAGACTTGCCAAGGAAGTGTAAAGAGTTGATGTATAATGTATAGTTACATATCTATACTTACCGACGTCTCGGAAACTTGGACAATGACCAAGAGGGATGAGAGTAGAATCCAGGCGGCTGATACGAACACTAAGTATTTTAGGAAAGACAAAAAGAGATGTGTGAAATGAGGAAGAGAAGAAATTGGGGTAAAAAAGTTGGGACCAAGTCAGAGAACAAAACCACTTTACAGGGATCATCACAACAAACACATCTCCGATGTCAAGGGTTTATCATTAAACACTCTTCACCGCTTTGCCTCAAGGCGTTGAAACATTTTATGGCAACAGAGTAGTCAATGACGTTTAATCTTTCCATGGTATTGAATCAAGTCACATCAAAAGATGACTTTTCGTACAGTGTGTCATGTCATAGGTAAAGCCCCGTCAAAATGATAAGACGCAATAAAGTAAAAAGTGCCATACAAAGATGGAATAAAGTACTTTTCCATTGATAGATTTTTAGATATGATTTACAATATTTTTTAAAAGCGAAATAAAACTAAATTGTCTTGTTACACGTAATCTTCCTATAAAATGAATAAACACAGCTTTTACACACAACAAAATCTTTAAAGAAAAACCAAATTAAGAATAAATTAAGCAGAAATTTTGACCATGCTGTAATTTGATTAGTATTTTGTTGTAAGTAAGCTAACTTTAGGCTACAAAATTGTGAAATATGCAGACAAACTTGACAGATAATTTTAAATCAAATATATAAGGTTCCAATGATAGATTTTAATTTTGTATACATTGCCTCAATATGTAAATAATACTTAAACAAATCAGATAACACGTAATTTTTAATAAACACAATATAACAGTAAAAAGTGAGATTTAAAAAACCAAATTTAACTAAAAATAAAACCATTTTCACAGGGCTCTAGTCCTAGGATATGAATATTTCTATTGATATTACTTCTCTCTTTTAAGGAACTTCTTTTCATCTTTTGACATAAATTTGGTTGCAAATGGAAAAAGGTAAAAGAAATAGGAATAGAAACAAATTAAAGGAACGAACAAACTATGACTTTTATAATGAAAATAGGAACACAGTTCACAAATTACATTGCTGCCACCATATAAGATAATGGCTGCATCTTGAAAAAAATTGATTGATATTGCTCATTCCCTCGACCTAGGTTTCATTCTATTGGAATGTGAAAGGGAAAACGAAAGTTGCGTTGAGCGTTTCAAACTCCTTCCTGATGAGTTCCGATAGAATGAAACCTAGGCAAGGAAATGAGAAGTAACGATTGATTTTCTTCAAAAAGTAATCATTATCTTTGTCCAATGTCAGCAATGCAACGTGTGAACCGTGGTCCTCTTTTCATTGGAAAAAAACCCATGTTTTTTGATCAATTTTTTTCCATTCCTTTCTCCTGTACCTTCTTCTTCCATCAATATTACTTAGAGCCGATCTTATGACTATCGAATAAATATTGCTATTGGGAGGTTTAAAGTTATCTACCAGATAAAAGTTATCAGCCACTTTATTATTTTACGAGTATTGTGAACTGAATTTATCTGCCAGATAGCTATCTGTAGGGTAAATATATTTTTATGCAGAACATGCAAGGTTGGTACTGTTTTTACTGGTGCACGCATGTGTACAAACCCTGCTGATAGCGCTAAAACCTAGCGAGTGGTGAGAACGCTCAACATTTGTTAAATAATGGCGGCTAAACGAGTGTGAGGGAACAGATGGCGTCACGTGGGCACAGAAGCTAAGTTGTCTTGCAAGTACTAATTTCGATGTCTGCCAAAATATGAGCAATATTTGGGTACAACGTTTGCAAAATTTCATTTATTGTACTCACATTTTAATAGTTTGTTCTTATATAAATATAATTCAACAAATAACTTTTCAGTTTATATAAAAGTGCGAATTAAATGTTCTAACTTTATATAGTTAGAGCCCAGGCCTGTGCTTACTAAACACGTGAACCAAGATTTTAACCTAAAAACAGATTCTGATAGGCGAAAACTCATTAAAAACAACGCATCAATATGGAAACAACCATTTTAACTTCCAGATGAAAGTTATCAGGTATTTAAACCTCCCGATAAAAATGTGATGGATAAATACATTTTATCTGGCAGATAAAAGCTATATGGCAGTCATAAGACGCACTTTTAACTTAGCCACCAGATAGAAATATTTATCTACCAGATTAATATTTATCTAAGAGTCATAAGACCAGCCATTAGTAGCTGTGTAAATATTTTTTAAATAAATAATGAAGAGGGTATTTTTTACTGTCATTTTACAGAAGCAGCCTATTCCAATTTTTCTAAGAAGATTTTAGATGTGATGTTAAACAGAAATGTGTTTAAATGGCTCTGTATGAAGAAGAAATTCAAGGCAACCATCCAAGTCATCCATTTTTATAATTCACAGCAAACACTAAACAAATTTACCAAAATATATTTTTAGTAAAACTTCAGGAACAATTATAACCATACTTATGTAAACTTTTTTTTTTAAATATTTATATATACAAAGAACTACTGTGTTAAAATACGTTTTGTGATTTTTTATTTTAATATTATAAAGACTAATAAAGTTAGTAATAAAAATACTTGTGTTTTATTTAGAATAGTACAATTTTTCATTTATTTGATCTATTTAACATGCATTTTCTGAATCGATTTTCACATACCTTCCAGGGTTCTTTTACACGCCACAATTGACACGGGACCGACGGCTTTACTTCCCCTTCAAAAGAAGTTGTGTTATGGATTTTGTTTATTGTGCTATGGATATTTTATTGCTCAAGGAAAATATGTCGACCCCGGCTGTGTTTGAACCCAGGAACATTGAGTCCTGAGGTGAGAACTTTACCCCAAGACTAGATGGTATGGTCGTGTAATGAGGATGTTGGAGTACATGAGATAGTAGAGGAAGCAAGACTGATACGGTATGGTCGTGTAATGAGGATGTTGGAGTACATGAGATAGTAGAGGAAGCAAGACTGATACGGTATGGTCATGTAATGAGGATGGGAAAGAAACAAATGCCAAGGAGAATGAGAGAAATGAAGAATATAGGAGAAAGACCATAAGGGAGATGAAGAAAGAAATAGGAAGTGAAGATAACAGCAAGAGAGCAAGTGAAAAGGAAATAATTGTACTAAATATAATCTGGTAGAAGGATGGAGGAAGATAGAGGCATTTTACTTAACTAGCCCACCACCAGTTGTTGATGATGTTTGAATATACCGAATAAAAACATTTAGTTAAAATTACGAAAGCTATGGTGAGATCTAGGAACAATTCTTGGTTTAATCTGAATATATATATATTTTTTTTAAGGCTTAAGCATGTGAAAAGTACCAACCTTGATAAAAGTGATATTCAAAATAAAAAAATGGAGGCAGCAATTCTAAAGTTCTAATCTCCATCACTGTCTGAATACGACCCGAGCATGGCGAGACCGCTAGACATAACGGCGCTTTTTCCGGCCTGCGCCGGATCGGGTTCATCGCTAGGAATGTTCTTGACGGTATCTAAACCAGGAGCCTGCTTCACACGGACCAAACCGGCGAGGGCCCCTCTCTTGGCGATCACACCAACACTTGGATACTTGTCTGACGAGTTGGATGGTTTAACTGGAGTCACGGCAATTGCCGGTGGTTTGGATGGTTTTGATGTCTGTACAACCTTGAGGGGGGGAAAAAAAAAAGGTTGTTACCAAAATCTCAACTTTAGTTAAAAGATCATATTATTGAAGCATTATTATCATCATTCGATGTTTCCGCCTCTGCACACCTGGCACACCCTCTTCCATTTTGACAGGAATGGAGGAGGATGTGCCAGACGAGCTGCAGAGGCGGAAAGGTTGGCTGATGATGAATAAAAATAAGAATATATAAATAATTAATGAAAACCAAGTGTTTCAATGTGTGTGACCTTTTCTACTTTAGAAGCCAGAAGAAAGGGAGAACCTATCACATTCCTCTTTTCTTATGTGGGAATCTTTCACTCAATTTTTACTTTATTAGTTTTAACTAACCTTATTTTTATCAACTTTCACTATCATTTATCCATTCATCAATCTAAGAGACAAGCCGGTGTTCTTAACCAACTTTAATAGTATTATATTACAGGAGAAAAGATATAGTGAGACGAGGGCAGCAGGGAGAGGTTTTCTACAGGTGTGTAAGAGACCTACTATGGAAAAGAGAAGTGCCCCTGAAGTGTAAGGAAGTGTTGAATAGAGCATACATCATACCCTTAGTAACGTATGCAGCGGAAACTTGGAATTTGTATAGCAGAGAAACAAGGAACATGGAGGCCATGGGAATAAAGTTTATGAGGAGCATGTTAGCTGTCACCATAAGAGATAGGATTAGGAATGAAGATGTAAGGTAAAGAGTTGGAGTACATGAGATAGTGGAGGAAGCTAGGATGAGATAGTATGGACACGTAATGAGGAAAGAATGGGAGAGGATTCCAAGAAGATTAATGGATATGAAGTATGTAGGGAAGGGACTGCAAGGAAGACTAAGGAAGAGGTGGGAGGAACAGATAGCAGCAAGTGTGCAAGTGAGGAAGAATGGTGGAAGGACAGAGGGAGTTGGAGGCATTTTACTAAAGAGACCCGACCACAGGCTGGAAACAATTAATGATGATTATGATGATATTACTAACTTGTGGACCAGATTTGATATTTGTCTGGATGCTCTCTACTGATAAAGAATGTTTTGCTATTTTGGAAGGAGGGGGGTTCTTGCTGGTCTTGTACGTCGTCACATGATTAATTACACTCGTCGCCTCATCAACATCTTCTATTATTTCCTCCTTGATGACTCTCTTTTTAGAACCCCCAGGTCCAAAGACTGACCTGAAAGAAATCATTTTTTAACAACTTTAAAACAAATGTTATTACAGTTTAATCTTTATATTTGATTGTCATCAGGGAAATGATCGTAACAATTCTTCCATTGACAGCGGAACTATGAACCATTTTAAGCTTAAGGTGGGTTGTAAGGTCAGGTCTGTATTTTTTGTAGTTTTTATAGAAAAATACATTGTTTTGAAATTCACAGACAGGCAAAAGTTGAGCATAAATGTGCATTTTAGCTTTGAATATTTTTAATGGTGAGCTGTGTAATTGACAAAGTCAAAATTTATTTTAATCAACGCTATCTTTAAGGGAAGCCTCTTTTTTTTTTATGAGTGATATTTTGTTATATTTGTAAGAAGGTAAAGGAAAGGTAGATTGAAACATAGAGAAGGCATGAAAACAATATGACTTTTACAATGAAAAGAAGAACACAGTTCACACTTTACATTTCTGCCATTGGATAAAGAGGTAACTTACGGCTGACTCTTGAAGAAAATCAATCGTTACTGCCTAAATCCTTATCAGAACTCATAAGGAAGTATGGTGTGAAACATGTAACACAACTTCCTAAAAGAGGAAACCAAAAATCACAAAAGGAAGGAAAAGAGAACTTGAAAAGAATTATAGGTCACTAAATTATTCCTTTTACATGTGCCTATATAAGTGTGCTATCGTCCTTTATCAATTTTTTTTATTCTCCTTTTTTGTGTTTGGTTCCTCTTTAAGAAAGTTGTGTTGAGTGTTTCACAATCCCGCCTGATGTGTTCCGATAGAATGAAACCTTGATCAGGTAGATTTTGTTTAAAAGACAGCCATTACTTCTTTGTCCCACGATAGCAATATAAAGTGTAAACTGTGTCTTCATTTCACTGTAAAATGTATATTGTGTTTGTTCCCTTTTATATGTTTCTATCAATCCTTCCTCTACCTTCGTCCAAATTTTAAGCAAAATCGAAAATCTTAAATTTTCAATACGAGTAAAAAAATTTTCAAAACTATGCACACCTCTTCATACACACGCATTGCCACTCACTTCACAAATTTCTCATCTTCCTCCTCTTGCATCTTCTCCAACTTCCTGCGTGCATCCTCGCCGTCATATTTCGACAACATAGTGTCATAGTCCACTGTCCTCTGCCGCCTGTTCAAGTCTTTCAGTTCCTCAAGACTCTCCAACAGCTCCAGTTCTTGTTTAGACTGTTTCGTGCGGTTCTCTAGCAACTAGAACGCGATAAAGAAACTGTGTCAAAATAATGTGCAGTGAAGTGCACAGTACTTGCTTAAAGCACACAAGCTTAAATTAATAATTTTGTTATTTTTATGTCTTGATGATGATGATTACTAAAAAAAAGTATTAACATGTGAATCCATAAGCGCCTAAAGAAGTGTTACCTTCATCGGGTTGGTAGCCTCGTCCTCCTTCCTTTCGTCCTCCTCCCTCTGCGCCTGCTCTTCTGCCAGTTTCAGTGCCATGAAGTTGCGCGTCGCTCCCGCCTCTATTTCGTAGTCGGTGTTTTGGGGGTCCGTTTTGAACGAAATCTCTTGAAGACACCGAGTGCACTAAATCAGCGAGTTCACACTACAATGCGCTACAAAGCTATGACTGTCCAAGAGTCACGTGTGCTCTAGAATGCTTGGATGTACAACCAAAATACTGGGATTTGAGCCCTGGCAGAACTTCAAAATTTTGAACTGGCACCCGAGAGTTGCTAATGTTAGTATTATTCTCGAGATTCTGAATCTTAAGAAAAGATTTAGTAGGATTAGAAATTTAAGTCCTATATGGATCCCTTGGATTCAAAAATTGAATCTTAAAAGTTAAATTTTTGGATAATTTAACTTCTTAAAGGAGTTTGCATGGATTCATTAATTGACTGACTGAGACACTTGCCAATTTATTATTATTATTATTATTATTATTATTATTATTATTAGCACCGCGTCTTACTACCCATTTGGGTTACACACACATACGCTAATGTGTAATGGTAGGGTGAGTGTGAGATGAAATGGAGGACATACAGTTTTACGTGAGATCCGAGCCATGGTGGAGGCCTGGCATTCCCCACATTCACAAGCTGTGATTAATACACGTCTTGTCAGAGGCGAAGGAAGGGTTTGGCAATCATATAAATCTGTGCTGGGACCGAGGATTGAACTCCAGACCGCAGCATAGAAGTCAAGACACCTTACCCCTAGACCACCAGGTCACCGCCAATTTTATAGTAGTTATAATTTATGCATTAGTAAAGTTTTTTATTGGACTCCGAGGACAGGGAGATCAAGGTTCGAATCTAGGTCAGGTGAATTGGGGGTGGTTTTTTCTAAATTATTTTCCACTCTCTCTTTACACAAATCTGGGTTCACTTCATCTAAATTCAACCTTCCCAATTCCTAACCCATTAGCGTAATTAGTACTTAAGTGTATAACCCAAATGGGTAGTTAGATGCGGTGCTATGATTTTTTTTTTTATTGGACTTGACTAAAATAAATAGGCCTTTATAATCTCGCTTTAAAATGTCCAATTTAGATTTAAATCGAAATTGGAATTTTTGGATTTGCTTAAGTCTTACTTGGTTCCAATTCCTAATCAGGTACACAGTGAGCGTTTTTTTTAAATATATGTATATAATGGTTTCATTATCTTTAGACAAGTGAAAGTGCATATGACTCATTTTCGGTGAGAGGTGCGAAACCTTTTCACATTTTACAAATTCATCGTATTATAGTCATAAATTTTATGTAACTTACAGTAAATTTTACCAAAATATGATAGTGGCCCAACCATGGATAAATCGATAAGAACGGTTAATTTTTTAACATTATGCTTTAAAACTGTTTATTTATTTCATTTTAATTAATTAGAATATAACCGGGTTCAGTGGTCGAATGGTCTGAGGAATCACTCGTGTTATACAGGCCTGCCGATATCGAGAAGATCAGGGTTCGAATCCCAGGTTGGGTGTATTGAGGTTGGTTTTTGCTAAATGTTTTACCACTTTCCTTCCATGCAAATGCGGGTAGATTAACCCTAAAATGCTTCCTGCCTATTTATTAGGAGGGTGACGCCTTAAACCATGCAGCCACACAAGCGGATTTTCTGGTGGGTTTTTATAGCCCCTTGTCTTACTATCTGTTCAGATTATATGCATATGTACTAATTGAGCTAACATTTTAGGGATGAGGAAGGTTGAATTTGGATAAAGTGTACCCAAATTTGTGGGGGAAATTATCATTAATACATATGACTAGTCCAACATCTTAGCACAGTCGGTGTCTGCCTACTGAGCTAATGCCCCGGGTTTGATTCCCAGTATGGTCAAAAATTTATCATTGATGAAAATATGAGTTTACATTTCACAATGATAAATTAACGGTTGAGGACTGTATGTTGTGCCTGTCCTAGTCTTAAGTTAGATTATAAGGCATACGAAGCTACGACAGGCCTAGCCAGCCAGTAGTGGAGAAATATATGGCTTGAATAATAAAATGACCCAGGTCACAGGTTGGAAAAAAATATTGGATGTAAAGTATATTTGCCCGGCATTCGTTACTCCGGTCTGCCTTTCCTTGGCAGTCTAGCCTATTATGGTTGTTAAACTTGATACAAACCTTGATATAAAACCTGTAAATCCGAATCCCGAGATAGTCTTGGCCTTCTACATCTTCTTTACGGGCATTGAATTTTTTACCTTTATAGATGTATTCCCCACATGTGACACATCTGAAATCAAAACACAAAACTGAATAAGTTATATAGATACCACCAATGACCAACATAATATAAGTTAAATATAAAAATGTTACACATTTATCATCTTTATACATACACTTTGGAGATTACCATGGTTTACACACCTTGCTACGACTTGAAAGGCCAGAGTTCAAACCCACTTGGGTGTACTTGGATGAATGGGTGGGAGAAAGGGGAGTGGGGGCAGGGGAAATGGATGGCAAATTTAATCAATATTCTTCTACTTTTTTTAAAAAACACAGCGTCTTACTGACCATTATGGTTATACGCTTATGTACTAATTACACTTATCGTTTTAGGGAATAGGAAGGTTGTATTTTAATTAATTGTAACCACATTTGTGTGGAGGGAGAATGGAAAACATTTAGGGAAAACCACTCTCAGTACACCAGACCGAGATAATTTGAGACTCCTTTCTGTCATCGGCAGTTTAGTCTACTGCAAGAGTAACGCGTTAGACCGAGCGGTCACCGAACCGGGTTTGACATTTATAGTCATCTTCAGCCAATGTTGCAATTAAAAACTCCTCCTCCTAGCTGTCGCTTAACACCTCTCCTATCATAGTTAGGGTACAGGTCATTCCAGAAACAAGTGATTCAATACTGGTATTTTAACACTTTTGAGCCTTACCTACCCTCTTGGTTTGTTTGTTTTCTTTAAATTTGACTCGCCTAAAAATAAAAGTCCAAATTTTCAAATTTTTATCTGCAGTAGTTTTATCGCAAAGTTTCTGATGACACACAATTACAAAATTATTAATCAAGTCAAGAATCAAAAACGAAATAAAAGGCTGAGGGAGAAAATGTTTTGTAGCTTAATTTATAAACTTTTGTATGCTACTTAACACCACAATTCAATGACATTTTCATTTCAGGTCATACCGTTTTTTTTTCCAAAAACTATATTTTTTTTTTTTCAAAAAACTATTTTTTTATATCTTGAAAGAAATCTCACATGAACTTATATATTTGAACATCATTTGTGGAAAGTTTCATTTTGGGATGGTGGTTTTTTTCATTGGATCACTTGGCACAGAATTACTCACTATTACCTTTTGGGGTGAATTGAATATAGGCCCTATATTTGTTTATATCTATAAGATAAATTTTATATCAGCCTATGTAATTTAAAAAGTATATGTATCGAGTAATTTCTACATTAAAATCATGTAAATATTTTCATTTTCAACCAGCTATTTTGTGTAGTTTGAGTTTTCAACGGTGAGAGATGCACCCAGTTCCATTCAACTCGACCTATTGAAATCTGACTGTAGTTATAGTTTGAAAATGTATACAGAAAAGAAGAGTAAACCTAAGCCTAAGAACAAAGTCAAAACACAATACAGTCTTTTTCTACTAAACAAGGGTAAGGTATTATTATTACCTTTTAACTGCCGACTTGTTCTAGATTTCATTCTATCAGTGGTACCGATCAGTAGCGTTCACACAGAGGAGCTTGAGGGAGCTCAAGCCCCCCCCCCCNCCCCCCCCTTACCGTAGTTTGTGAATACCACGGAATCTACGCAGATTCGAATATAAAATAAAATTGGAAGGGGGGAGGAATAGGGGGGGAGTAAGAGGGGGAGAGTAAAACCAGTTAAACATTGTGAACAAAGAAAATATTAATTGCCCCACACATCCTTGTGTTGACTCTCCCTAGTAGTCCTAATTGATGTTCTTGCAGTCTAGGAAGTGGCCTAAGTCCTGAAGATTGCGGCAGGTTCCAAATCTCCCATTTTTACAGGTGGTTCCATCGAGAAGTTTCACAGTAGCTAAACATTTACTTATTATAAATAAACGGTAATTTTTGTGACAGTAGGCCTATATTACGGTTAAGCCAACTTTAATAATTTAGGTCTACTTATTTATTATTTTGTTAGAATATCATGTTTATAATAGTAAAAATATAAATGATCAAGTAAACAAATACCAATAAAAAAACTTCCAAAAAAGCTTCTAGGTGTATAAAATGATTAAAAAAATTTTTTGCCTCTGGAGGTGAGGAGGGGGAACTCCCCTCGAACCCTCGTTGAGCCCCCCCACCCCCTCCTCCCTTCCTACTTTGAAATCTTGTGTATGCTATTGGTATCGATAGTCAATAATTGTGAAACTTCTAAATGAGTGAAACAAAAAAACCAAAGGGGAGGAAGATTTAGGGAACTATTAAAGAATGAAAGGACAAGTTGTCATAGTAACGTTAGTTGATATACCGGTAAGTTAGTTCTTTCCCGGGAGTGTGGGAATCAAATAATAGGGTATGGGACTCAATCTCTGAACAAATTTTTTTTTAAGAAGTCATTAGATTGAAATAATAAAATATCAGCATTATCAATAGGTCTACAGGATGTGCGATTGTTATTTGTGGTTTTCCTATAATTAAATATGATAAAAATACTTATTATTTTCTTTCAGTTGTTCTGTCGCTAGCTATCCATTCGTAAAGTAAACCCGAGCTCTTGACATATCGGGAAGTCATGCTAACAGGACTCGCGATAGTGATTATGATGTCAACAGTCAAACGAAGGATGTTCGGGGAAATAATGGGCAATCCATTGGGGGTCTGGTTTCATACAACGGTTAAGAACCTCTGCGATAAATAGACGTAAATTTGAAAATACCACATCTCTACTGACCTCATATTGAAAGGTGCCATAAGACGGACTGTATACTGCCTGTTTCTAGGCAATTTCATGCGAGGGATTTTGGATGGATCAAAATCTGGTGGGTAGTATTTCTGTAACAAAGCATCAAATTGTATAAGATACATAAATAGAAAACTAGGAATTCTTATTAATATGAATTGAAAAGTAGACCACTTTGGTGGCCGCATCGTCTAAACTCTCTTAAGTTGTTATTCTCGCAATAGATTAGAATTCCGATGACGGGGATATTTAGGTTTGAGTTTCAGTAGGGGGGGTACTATGTTTTTCCTAAATGGTTTTCCATTTTCCCTCCATGCAAATGTGGGTGAAATTCCTCTAGGCTCAACCATCCTCATCCCTAACCTACTAGTAGCGTAATTAGATTTCAAGTTGGTCTTTTTTTTTAGCACCGCATCTTACTACCCATTCAGGATACCATACATTATGTTAAGTTAATGGTTTTTGGGGTTAGGAAGATTATGTTTATAGGAAGTGTACCCGCATTCGAGTGGAACAAAAGCGAAAAACAATTTTGGAAAAATCACCCTCAGTACACCCAATTGAAATTCGAACCTCAATCTCCCCATCATCTGCAGTCTAGCTTACTGCGAGAGTAGCGCGTTAGACCATGTGGCTACCGAAGAAGTTAAGTTGGGGCTGTTAATCGGCTCTACAATAGAGGCCTAAATAAATCTTTGGCCGTACAATTTTACAGATTTTTCAATTAAATTTGTTCCTGCATCATTTAGGTGAGTTTGGTTTTGAATTTTTCATCATAGCAAAGTTTTTGAATAGAGTTATCTTGAATTTAGAATGGTTGTATTCCGCGCATTTTAGTGTGTGTAATGGTAATATTAATTTAGTGATTTACGGGTTTTAAAAAAAATGGCCTTAAAGTAGGTTATAGTTCTTGGGTTTCAGTCCCCATGTAGCCCCATGTCCCAGAATGTATTATTTTAAGGATATTTGCAATTAAATTGCTTTTACACAGTTGTCGGAACTATTGCTTTGAATGGTAGAGGATAAAGATAAAAATTGTTTGGATTATGACAGGACTTCTAACATATTAAAAAATTAACAAATTAAAATTAAGCTGAGTTATGAATTATACCATTTTAAAACATAGATTGATTTTGAGTTTGATACTTACATTCAAAACTTTTCGCTCTGACATTTTTGTGTGGGTAGATGAAACGGTGATAAAAAAAATTAAATAAATTTTAATATCAGGAAACAACTGAGCTGAAGTTCCCTACACTAGAAAGCAAAGAGTAGGAATGTTCCCAACAATTTTCACCGATATAAAAAAAATCCCTAGACTAGAAACCATATATTGGGCGATGGAAACGTTATTAAGAAAATATTAAAGATAGATATTTAGTTAAATATCATTATTAAAGAGATAGATTTTTAATTCCTTTAATCCCAAATGAAATTATCAAACGGCAGCATATTTAGAAATAAGTTTATATTTCGCATTCTGTAAACATAAATTTTATCTAAAATATTTCTTGAGAAAAGTAAACTATACCTCCAAGTTTTTTGTTCAAATAAGTGAATATATTTCAATTTCTTGAAGAAAAATATTAGAATAAAACAATTTTTTTTTTAAATAATCTGTTCCTATTAATTGATTGCATGTGCAGTACGTGTTGTAGATAATTAATGTTGAAGTTGAGAATCCCTACACATAGCTAACATCTTAATAAATTTTCCGATCTTAAAAATATTTAATAAAATTATCTTATTGCATTTTATTCATTAACAATTAAAAATTGATTAAAATTCAATTCATAAGTTTCACAGTTATTTTAGATGATTTTTAAAGCCTTGATGTAAATCTTGATTAACGTCTCAAATAAAGAAAAGTTTAAAAAAAATTAGTTTAATCCATAAATGATGTCGTCAGTGGCGGCTCGTAGCTAAAATTGTTGGAGGTGTTGCTCCAGAAATGTTTAGCCTTTGTTTGAAAAATAATGTAAAAGGAGAAAAAACATGTATAAAAAGACAATTTATTCAGGAACTCGATAAATCTTAACAAAAAACGTCATTTTTACATACTTTAACTTAAATTGTTACAGTTCAAGCTTCATCTATTCATTTAAAAATGAAATTCATTCTTCTTGTTTTAATTTGCTCAAAAAGTTCAATAATTTTCTCCTTGATCTTTGGATGAAAATTGAGGAAAATTTTCTCCGTTGAAAGTACTGCAAGCGCATGTAGTCTTTCTGTTAAATAAAATTAAATACAAATTAAAGAAAAAAGAACTCAATATATTAAACGTTATCGATAATATCAAGTGGAAATAGGGGGTGCTGTAGTTCCGCAGAGCCTATACACGAGCCGCCACTGGCTGTCGTGATCAGAGATAAAGAGATATACTTTAACTATACAAACATAGTTTTAGCAAAATCTGTGACGTATTCTTTCTTTATATGTTCATGTGACTCCGTTTAACTTTAAAGTAGGCGTACTATACCACCTCATAACACTTTAGAGGTTGTTTTAAAACATTTTACTTCCTTTGTTATCACTGTTTAGTTACATAGAAACGTGCTCTCTTAAAAATAAATAAACTGAATGTTCTTAAAGAAGGTCCTTTCCTTCAGAATAACGATTTAATTTGATCGAATTTGGTAGAAATTTATTACATTTTAGGCACGTAAGAAAATAAATTAAATTATTGATAAGTCACGACATTCTTACATTCTTTGAAAACGCTAATTAATGTGATATTCCCTTTTTTATTGTTCCATAAACATGATATCCCGACTAATACACAAATTGTTCAGAAGACATATCAAACTTGCGGCCCAATTCATGATTCTGTGTGGTCCCCACGGACACTTTTAGTGAATCACCATACAATTTTATCCGATTATTATTTTTATGAACGTTATAAGAAAAATACAATTTTGAATTATAACATTTGGATATAGGCATTATTTTAGGTAATTTGTTGCACCAATTCTTTACTAACCAGCGATCCATTTCCAAAAATTATCGAAATTGTACACCCAAAATGCAACATTTTGAATAGTACATAGGTGTGTGAAAAGTTCTTTTCTATTATTGTGGACACGGATCTGTCATCAGTAATTATTATGAAAATGGTTTCAACATGAGATATAAAGATAAATAATCACAGTTTTCGTATTTCTGGGGGGCAAAAAATAGTGGGTAAGTCTTGCAATTAATTCTACTATATTTAAAGTCTTTGAAATGCGGCCCCTTAAGTATTTTCAGTTTTCAATTATGACCAAACGAATGACACGACTGCTGTACAATATTTTACCAAATTTGCGAGCAAAAAAGGCACAGGCTCAATATCCTCCAAAGTAAAATCAACATGAATGGGCACGTGACCCAAACATCAAGCTCAACTGCGTTGTCTAACTTGCCAGTGACGGAAAAAAATTCAGGTTCAAATCCCAGTTGATTGTAATAAGGGTAGTATTTCCTATATAGTTTTCCCATTGTCCCTCCACGCAAATGTGTGTACATTTCCTAAAAATTATGCCTCTGTCCTCCCTACCTTATTGATGTAATTAAATACGAATAATCCACAAGAGTTGTGAGACGCAGTGAAAAAAACGTAAAAATATTATATCACATAATAATTTATCAACGTTAAGGTGCAGATGTAGGAATCGAGAGAAAAAGCCAGTATTTTTGTAGTTTTTATATTAAAACATTTTTTGAGCAGAATAAATAAAATATTTCTCCGGTCCAAATATATAGCTTAATTTTCTCCACACGGTGATATCAACGGTTATTGAATATCTGTCGAGGGTGTTCTGGAATTTAACAACTTTTTCTCTTAATTTAAAAAGTTTCTCATCTAATACCGCTACGCTCGTGACAGATATTCAACAATTACTGTTGATATCAGCACGAAGAAAATTAAATCCTATATTTCTACTGAAATATATTTGATTTATTTTGTAAAAAAATAAAAATAATAATTGCTATAAAACTGCAAAATCACCTACAAATTCTCGCAACCCTTACACCCCCAACTTAGGGTCTGATAATTGATATATTTAAAACGGTGAACATATTTTGCGGCCGTCATTAAAAGTTTGTACAAAGGCTGTTAATAATATGTATTTAATTCCAAGGAATGCATTTAAAATGCTATAAATGAACTAATGGAACATTTATTGATAGATAAATAGATGAAATTCTATATGCATGAAATGTGTGTCTGTAAAAAAAAATCATCATAGGAAGTTTTATTTTTATTTTATTTTTTGTTTTCGAATAAATTGAAAGATGACACTTGTACACGGGAATCTAGGTTGGAACATTTGGTTTAGCTCTACCACTGACAATCATCACTCATATTTTAAGGTAGAGTCTGTGATGGACATGTGGAAATCGTCGTAGTCATTAATTCCCCGACGTTCCCCTTTCCTTCGGTATATTCGCTTTGCTCTTTGGGGGCTACGCCCCCAAATCCCCAGTGAGTTTTCTTTAAAACTGGATGAAAACTAATGTAATTCCAGAGCCGTTTTTCGATAGGTCTTACCGTTTAGCCACAAGAGACCTCCAAAGAAAGGTCCACACCAACTTTAAAGTGGCTCCAATTTGAAATTCTTTCGGGGTTTAAATATTTAATTTTTTAATTTTTTGGAATTTTACCGTCGGTTACAGGATAGAAGCTATAAGTTTTCCAAATTTCAAGTTTCTAGCTCATTTGGTAGTGGGTAAACATTAATGTCAGTGAGTGAGTCATCCGTGTGGCTTTATGGGAGTATAATATAATGTAATCGTATAGCGTTACTTTTCTTTCCATCTTTATTTTTTGTATTTGATTTCGGGATCAAAGTTCATTCACACTGCCATCACAAGGAGTCGCCTTATTATCCGTGTCGACCATTATCTTACTTTTCATTCGGTTGCCATAACAACCGAAACAAGAGATGACATCTTGACGGACGTTTTTCATTCATAAAACTATCCCATCGTTGTCTCGTGGCGCCGGGCACTAGTTCTGTGGTACCAACCTACGGAGTTTGTAACTAACACCAATGGTTGCTTGAAAATAGTGTATTCACATTTTAGAAGCGGCTTTTAGCATCCAATGCTATATTTAGTTTTTAGCTACTTTATATAGGAGGGAAAGAGTGAGGAAGTAATCTGAGAGAAAATACACCAGCATCAGCACGGAAGGAGGATATGGAAACCATAGTGGTAATCAGACGTCGCTGAAAAACCACCCAAAGTGATAAATCACGGATCAGAAAATTACCTATACAATTTTAATACCACCCTACCTATTACATATAACTTAAAGTACATTCACCACTCAAGTTTACTTATATAACACCTCAAAAAGTTACTATAAATAGTCCCTAATGTATCCCTACGTCAAAAACTAACATTTGTCACTTTGGAGTTTGGATAACGGTAAAGAAAACATATTACGCTATTGTCTGAAAGTTATTGTTAACCACAGTAATTTAGGCTAATATTATTTATATTTATTTGAGGTCCGGCAAAAAAGCTTATTTATTGTTTTATCACACTTAAAACATTATTAGTCACAAGTTAAATATTTAGAAATACGATAAAATAATCATTTGATAATTTATTATCTATAAAAAAAAAGGACAAGTATTTTCCCTTTTCCAAGTAAATACGACGCCTGCATTAAAAAGTATTAATGTATGCACTATATTACAAATTATACATAACATTCTAAAACGAATAATAAGTACTTTTAATTATTTAAAAAATATTATTTAGGATTGATTAAAAATAAATTACTAAAAGATAATGAAATAGTGTGAAAAAACTTTAGTTAACATTATTTTAAATGTAAAATATAACATGAAATTTAAAAAACTTATCATTTATGACAAAACAGTGATCTTTTACAAGTGTTGGCAACCCAAAACCTAAACATATGATTTTTCGACTGTCATTTAGGTAAAAAGCTATGGTGAAAAAACTCTAGATAAATAATACGGCTCGAACCAGATTTCTCGTCTTAGTAGTAGCCTGTGGTCTTCGTTAGTAGATACCCTTGTGAATGTGTGGAATGCCGGGCCTCCACCGTGGTTCGGATCCCACGTTAAACTGTAGGTCCTCCATTTCATCTCACAATCACCCTACCACTACACATTAGCGTAAGTGCGTGTAGCCGGAACGGGTAGTAAGACGTGGTGCTAATAATAATAATAATAATAATAATAATAATAATAATAATTTATTAGCGGTGGGCTAAATCTAGAGCCCTCTTTCATCAAGCCTATTCATACTCCACTAGTATTAAAAAGTCGTTGAAAATGAACTAATATCACATTTTCACACATTCGTTTTCTATTAATTAAACTAAATTAATCAAACTATAGGATTATTAAGGAAAAAGAGCCCTTTTGGATTATTTCGACTTTATTTTGGCGTGAACCATATTTTGAAATAACGCATAGTAGGAAAATTATTGGGTTATACTTATAGCTGAACGTTTCCGCTGAAATTTCTGACGGCGACCCCCCCCTTAGCTGTTCCAAATCTAGCTCTGGGCAAGTTGAGAATTCAGACAGCCACTCACACTTCAATGCGATTTGTTCCGAGCGTTAATTATGTATTTAATTTCCCGATTAATCGCCCGAATCAATGGTGTCGCCAACAGTTCCTTGTTTGTTCTTCAGTTGGTGACACTGTAGCCCCCCCTCCCCCACCTCCAGAGTAAGTGACAGTCCGGGAGAATATTAACGGCACTCCCTAAAATAAGGTCTCTGGCGGCATTGAAAAGGTTTTTGAGAGAAAACTGTTTACTAGACGGGAGAAGAAGACGAACACATTATATGACAGTGTTTACAAGGAATAGGTTGTCCCCCCCCCCCCCCCCCCCC
>CABFVX010003709.1:7971-23139 GCA_902151425.1 Timema shepardi | reverse complement strand
GGTGAGACGGGCTCTTAAGACGTATGGTTCTAGCTGTATTACCTACATAAGTTAGGTGCTATCTGTGAGGTGAGACGGGCTCTTAAGACGTCTGGTTCTAGCTGTATTACCTACATAAGTTAGGTGCTATCTGTGAGGTGAGACGGGCTCTTAAGACGTCTGGTTCTAGTTGTATTACCTGCCTAAGTTAGGTGTTATCGGTGGGGTGAGACGGGCTCTTAATAATCGTCGTGGCTTAATCTTTGTGAACAGTTTACTCCTATCAATCAAACATTTAGCCGGAATTCTCATATGCCGATAGCGCATTTCTTGGAATTGGTTTCGACGAGTCTTGAGTTGTTCTCAGGGTGAACTTTACAAAGCCCAAATAAGATACGTTCTTTACTGAAGAATGTTTGGGGGCCGATTTCAGGAACATTCAGAATATGACGATAAAAAGTTTTCATTTGACTTGATATTCAGTTTTTTGCCGCACCCCACTTTAGTAGAAATGGGTTGAGAGTCCACGGGTACATTTCCTAATTATTCTACCGTCTTCATATCTGTTTCATTGGCATGAATAATTGCGTATAGTCTGGACGGTTAGTAAGACATGACAGCTAAACACATTTAATCAAAAAATTATTTATGATAATATAGTGGGATTTAAATAATAACAACACACTTCGGTGGCCGCATTGTCTAAGGCAACACGCCCGTAATAGACCAGACTGCCGATGACGGGTAGATCGTGTTTCAATCCCGGACTGGCCGATGAGGGTGGTTTTTCCTAAATGGTTTCCCAAATTTGGGTACATTTTCTCTAAATTCAACCTTATTCATTCGTAATCTAGTAGTGTAATTAGAACATATACGTAAAGTCTGATCGGGTAGTAAAAGCGGTGCTAAACATAATAACAAATTTATGATAGCGTTTTTTTTATCACCATGTCTTACTACCCCTTACACTACACTAATGGGTTAGGGATTAGGAGGGTTCAATTGAAAGAAAATGCACCAGATATTGAGTGGAAGAAGAGTGTAAAGCCATTTAGGAAAAATCACCCTCAGTACACATGACCGGGATTGAACCCCGATCTCCCCATCTTTGGCTGTCTAGTCCAACACGAGAGTAGCACGTTAGACCACGCGGCCACCGAAGCGTGTCTTATAATAGCTACAATTCAATTTTCACAAGAAGAATATTTTATTAAATACAAACAAATTTTTTGCGTTCATCATCGATAACATTTTACTCTACTTTTATTGTTATTTTATTAATATTGATATTGTCTATTAAAAGTGACAGTTACGGATAACACGGTTTGACGTATGAATACGTGAAAGTAGATCCAGTCACTTTTCTAGATGTTAGAAAAAGTTTTTCGTATGAAAATAGGACTGTACTAAATCTACGTCCATCCGTGAATCTAGAAAATCTGTTACAGTTTGACAGATATATATTGGATCTTTTGTTTGGTTTATAGTCCAATTTAAATCGAAAGGGACTTTTTTTTTACAGTTCTAAGGGTCACTTAAATAATTGTAATATATTTATATTATAAATGGGTCCCTCGAATCCTTTATTCATAAAACACTACGAGTCCTATAATATTCGAGATATTCGAGATTCGTAGAAATTATACTCCATTCACGGTAGGAATTATTCTCTGAAAGGTCATTTTTCCTCCCAATATCCTACTATATAATAGATTTCTGGTAGGTAAAAAGGCCTTTCAGAAAACCATTCTTACGCTGAAAAAGACTTTTAGAAATGGTTTGATTCCTATATTTTTTTAAATCCAAAACTCGGGTTCAATTTTTGTTTAAATTTCAAATCCAAATTTGTATTTATGTATCTTTAAAAATGTTCAACTTTAGTCAAAGGGAAAATATTAAAATATCATTATCATTATTTAGCACCGCGTCTTACTACCCGTTCAGGTTTTACGCTTTAAGTACTAATTACGCTAATTGATTGGGAATTGGGAAGGTTGAATTAGAGGAAGTGAACCCACATTTGAGTGCAGGGAGAGTGGAAAACCATTTAGGAAAACATTCCTCCAGTTCACCCGACCGAGATTCGAACCTCGATCTCCCCGTCCTCGGTGGTTGAACTCAACACGACTAGCGCGTTAGCCAATTACGCCACCGAGGCGGGTCAATATTGAAATAATATGATTGATTAAAAGTTGTCTAAAGTTTGACGCCACCTATAAATGCCATTTTGTTTGTCGTGTCTATTACGTCTTAATGAACAACAAAGAAAATATTAGGTACCTAATATAACATTATTTTGTCCTTTTTACTTTCTGTTGAACCCTCAGAAAGAAAGTATTGTGATTATAAAAAAAAATCGAACTCACAAATTTTGAATAATGTCGACGTTCCCTCACCCCCTGAAATCAAAACAGTGGTTTTCGTGATACCGACCGCCCGTCTGTCTGTCCCTCGAGGTAGAGCCGAAATTATTTGAACTATTGAGCTAGAAATCTGTATCTGGGGTTTTCATAAGGTCCNTTTTTCAAAGGGCCCCCCCCCCCCCTTCTGGGGGTTTTTTGGAATAGGATTTCTAAATCTAAATTTAAGGGTAGTTTACTGGAGGGCAAAAATAAAACACATTTTGTCAGTGTCACCAAAGCCTTAAACAACTTTTTTTTTTAATACGGTTTGAAATATTTTAAATTCAACTAATATTGTCCATTTTTAAAGATTCGAGGATTCAAATTTGGATTCGAGAAAATATATATTACTCGACCCATCTCTAATTTGTACATGAAGTCATCTGCAGCTGTCATATTGATCAATATTATAAAAAATATATAAAATAACACTAGCAATAGGCCCATGGTAAAACACGAAAAAAAAAAGTTTCCTGCTAACAGAACCTTATTAAAGATTTGTGTAATGTCTTCTTGTAAAATGGTCTTCTTTTGACGAACATTCTATACCAGGGATTCATAAACCTTTTGAAACTACGCCACCCACCACATGCCAGATTTTCCTTGCGACGCCCTTGGTCCAAATATTTTCAAAAAATTGTCCAATTTTGATTTGGTTGGAATTTCTTTTTTTTCTTTTTTTTAAAGAAAGTTGTCATTTACATTACATTTTAAATGTAAAAATACAAAATCAGAACAAAATTACAGATCTGAATGAATTAGAGTAGACATATTTTGGTTGTACTGTACATAATCTCATGTGTACAGTTTGTTTGTGATGGCGAAACATGTGTTTTATTGTTTGATTTATTCCATTCTTTAAAACACGTACGTAGGTGACCTGGCGGTCTAGGGGTAAGGTGTCAGACTTCTATGCTGGCGGCCAGGGTTCAATCCTCGGTCCCGGCACAGATTTATCTAATTACCAAACCCTTCCTTCACCTCTGACAAGACATCTTGTGAATGTGGGGAATGACAGGCCTCCACCGTGGTTCGGATTCCACGTTAAACTGTAGGTCCTCCATTTCATCTCACAATCACCCTACCATTACACATTAGCGTAAGTGCGTATAACCCGAAAGGGTAGTAAGACACGGTGCTAATAATAATAATAATAATAATAATAATTTAAAATACGTACGACTACAAGTATTGGAAATTTGCAGGTTGCATTTAACTGTACATTATAAGAAATAGTTTTTCCTTAAGGCCACGACGCCCGGACCGAGACTGGTGACGCTCCAGGGCGTCCCGACGCACGGTTGACCGCCTCCTGCACTAGCTCCTAAACAATAAGTTGCAAAAGTAAGAAAAGTTTTTGCATTGACAGCAACTCGCGTGCATCTTTTCTTCTTGACATATTTTAAGTTTCTTAGAAAGAAGTAAAGCTACAGCCATTATTATGTTGGTACTTGAGAGTAGATAACAGACCTAGCGAGTTTCTGACTAACGGGAAAATGGCAACAATGACAATTATTATTGTCCGCCGACAATGGAGACCTTTCACAAAATGTTCAGGGTACATAAACTGACAACATGTACCCCATAGTGGTTGCTTGACAAAATTCAATAATGATGTAACTGTATAGTTTTAAGTTGACCTTTCATCCCCCATTTTTGGGAAAAATCCCCCAAATTTATCGTTTATTATTTCTATTTTCTTGCGATTCCTCGGATCGTTAGAGACATATCGAATTTGAGATCGTGTTGGATGTAGACGTTTCATGATCTATTAGGACGCGAAAAAGTGTTTTTGGGGCAATTTAGCCCGTCTGTCTATCTGTTACTGGGACTAGAACCGACACCATTTTACCATTTATTATTTCACCGCGTCTTACTACCCGTTCTGGTTTAACGCATATGTACTAATTATATTAATGTATTAGTGATGAGAAAGTTTTATTTTCGAGGACGTGTAGCCACGTTCACGTGGATGGAGAGTGGGGGAGGGCAGGGGGAGAAATGTAAGGAAAAAAAGTGTAATACACCTGAAACCGCTTCGGTGTTCGCATGGTCTAAGGCGTCATTTTCACAATAGACTAGATTGCTGATTATGATAAGGTTCGGGTTCGAATCTAGGTTGGGTGTATTGAGCGTGGTTTTAATTAAATGTTTTCCCACTCTCCTACATGACAATTCAGGCGCACTTCCTCTAAATTCAACCTTACTTTTTTCGAACACATTATCGTAATTATTACCCTCATAGCCTGTACGGGTAGTAAGACGAGGTATTAATAAAAAAAATTAAGAGGTCCTTGGGAGGGTATCATATTTATATTAATAATTAATTTATATTATTATTATTATCGCGTCTTACTACCCGTTCGGGTTATACGCACTTACGCTAATGTGTAATGGTAGGGTGATTGTGAGATGAAATGGAGGACCTACAGTTTAACGTGGAATCCAAACCACGGTGGAGGTCTGGCATTCCCCACATTCACAAGATGTCTTGTCAAAGGTGAAGGAAGGGTTTGGCAATCAGATAAATCTGTGTCGAGACCGAGGATAATTTATCTTCTTTCAAAATAGTATTAATTTATTTAATAAAATGGGGATTAAATCAATTATTATTTCATGGACTGGGTCAGAAAATAAAGCTCGAATGGTCACGTTATTTTTAGAATGACTGTCTCCAAAAAAATGCAAATGGTGAGAGAGGGTGGTGGTGGGTGTGTGGGGAGGGGGTGAATGGCCCTTTTACCGTAAAATGTTACATGACAGATTTTTACTCATCTCAAAATGTATTGAGAGTCGTGACCCAGCCGATGATTGAACTGATGCATTTACCTTTTGACTTTCAAACGTTTTACAAATCGTGCATTGTCGTAGGTCAAGGATTGACTTCGTGATATAAAGCCCATAGTCGTGGGTTAAACGCTTCGACGCCCGAGAAGCATGAAGATTGGAATAGATAGACAACCCCCATTCCCTCTTGCTTACGTTATGTTTTGCCGACTTTTTTAAACAAAAATTTCACAGAAATAACCATCATGTGTTATGCAATTTATAAAATACTGGTAATTATTAACGTAGAAATGTAAATTTACTGTGCGAAGTAATTCACAATAAACAATGTTGTAAAACGAATTTAAATTTATCCATTCAAGTTGCGAAATTTTATGTTTTTACACTCAATTAAAATTATATATAGACCCCTATATGAAAAAAAGTACGATCAGTGAATATATAATTTATTATATTTATATAAAAAAAACTCTATAAACTACTTTTAAACTGATGACCAAGGTAAATGAATCCACGTCTCGACACTTTTCCTTATTATGTGTTCATTTGGCGTGGCTGGGTCCCTCCACCATTCTTATCCCCCTCTCTCTGTCTTACGCAAACATTGCTTTGTCTCCCCCTCCCCCCTTGTTGGCAAAAATAAGCAAAACCCGAGCTTCACTCCTTTCTCAGTACACCTGACCAAGATTCGAACCCCGATCTCCCCGCAATCCAGTCTACTGATAAAGCGAGGCCTCAGACCCAGGGGTTTCCAAATTAAAAGGGGCCCCAAGGGCGACAAATTGAATCCAAGAGCCAAGTGGCGGGCCCCATCATAATAAGAAAAATAAGAACAGGTATTTAATTGTGAATAACCTGTTTCGGTGACCACATGGTCTAGGGAATCACTATCGCAATATACTTTTTGATTACGGTGAGATCATGGTTCGAATCCACGCTTGGTGTACAGAAGGTGGTTTTTCCCTTTAAAGCTTTCCACTTTCCCTCCACGCAAATGCGGGTATACTTTCTTTAAATTAAATATTCCTCATCCCTATCACATTAGCGCAGACAGTACATTATGCGAACTACCCAACCGGGTAGTAAGACGTGCTGCTAAAGAAAATGTGAACGAAACAAGAAATGTTAATCTAAACATGTTTAACTACATCATAAACGCAATTTCGGACAAAAATGTATTATCTTTAATACGTCAATATAATACAACAGATGTAAGGAAGAAATTAAACAAGAACAAAAGACGGATTTTTCCCAAGTAAGGTTAGTCTAAACTTTCCGTTTATCTACTAAAAACATAAATTCTACAACAGTAGATTATTTTTCTCAATAAACTTCGTGGTCCACTAAAAGAAAGTATTGCGGGCCGCCAGCTAGAAACCCCTTCCTTAGATTACTCGACTACACCCAATATCCTCTCTGAGGCAATTGTAGGTCCTAAGGAGAAAATATTTATCTTCTCTCTCTCTCGCTTTGTTAACTGTTGCCAAATCTCCTCGCTATCAGTTGTGTCTGAAGATAATAGGCTGTGTTAATAAGGAGCTACTGGCAACATCGACTAACCAGCGTTGCAAGATTTGTCTTATATTTCCGGGGAAGAGTCCTCACAAAAACGAGAAAATGACAACACAGTTTCCCAATAGTAACCATGAGATGATATCCAGTACAAACGAATATTTGCCTAGTTCAAATCGAAAAGTGATTGACACATTTTAGTGTAATATTTTTATTTTTTATTTTTTATTTTTTTTGAAGCAAATTTTGTTTTTAAAGTGCAGCATTGTTCCAAGTGAAACTTAAATAGGTTTTAATCCCAATAATAATTTTTGAATCACCGTAAAGTACTTTTTTTTTTAAATTCTTTTTTTAAGAGATACCGACGTGTTTATAATATGTTTGTACCCCTATCACACCACACACCCTTGTAGCCCTCTTCCTAAATCTATAAATCCTCAACCGAAGATAATTTGTTATCTTCAGTCCCTGAACTTGAAGTTTCCTTTCATTTCTCTCTCTCTCTCTCTCAACTTTTTGATGTAGTTCCATTTCGACCTTCGTCTATCGTAAGAAAATAAAACATATTTGTATTTTTATAAAAAAAAAATACGGCACCTTCAAATCATTCAACATTTAATAAAAAAAAATTATTGAAGAGAATCCTTTTTACAACCGCAATGTCACAGATTTGTCAAAAAACGAAGTAAAGTGTGATAAGGAAGTGTGAGATAGTGAACAGAGCGTTTTCGGGCGAAACTAGGTAGACCTCTATTATTTGCCCTGCCTTCCTCCTGAACTCATAAACCAACACATAAAGGTGACAAACTAGAGTAGGTTTGATATAGGCGTTAGAATAACAGTGGCCTAAGGGTCGTATATATTATATATTTAGCACAGCGTCTTACTAACCGTTCGGGTTATACGCACTTACGCTAATGTGTAATGGTAGGGTGATTGTGAGATGAAATGAAGGACCTACAGTTTAACGCGGAATCCGAACCACGGTGGAGGCCTGGCATTCCCCACATTCACAGGATGTCTTTTCAGAGGTGAAGGAAGGGTTTGGTAATCAGATAAATCTGTGCCGGGACCGAGTATTGAACCCCGGCCCCCCAGCACAGAAGTCTGACACCTTACCCCTAGACCACCAGGTCACCATTTAGGAAAAACCACCCCCAGTTCACCCGACCACCGAGATTCGAACCTCGATCTCCCCGTACTCGGCAGTCGAGCTCAACACGAAACTAGCGCGTTAGCCAACTACGCCACCGAGGCGGGTCGTATATTTTATATAACATTGCTATGTTGTAAAGAATATGTTAACACGTCTCGGTGGCGTAGTTAGCTAACTCGCTAGTTTCGTGTCGAGCTAAACTGCCGAGGACGATGGAGGTTCGGATCTCGCTCAAGTGAACTGTTTTTTTCCCCCCACCCTAAATGGTTTTCTACTCGCCTTCCAAGCAAATACGGGCTCACTTCATCTATATCCAACCTTCCCAATTCCTAACACATCAGCGTAATTAGTACTTAAGCATATAACCTGAACGGGTAGTAAGAAGCTGTGCTAAAAAAAACTTTAAAAAATGGTAATGAGTACAGGGTAAATTAATTGACTACACCCCAGCATATTCACCCACTTTTGGACTAATTAATAATGTAATAATACATATTATATGGTATATTTAAAACAACTATTTTTCCATTACCTTAATTATTTTGAAAGTCTTACGAGTATATACAGAGTGTACCGTAACATGTGGGAATCACTTCATCGTTGTACAGGAGACAAAATAAATGAAAAAGAGTAGATATAAATATATATATATGTCCCATTTGACCTTGTTACCGAGCTACAGTAGCCCCGTGACTTCTTTGATGCTGACTCACAGCTCACAGCTGACTTTTGACAGTCAACATTTAGGTATATACCTAAATTTTGACTGTCAGAAATGACAGCTGCTAAGCACATGTTTTTGCAGATCATATGGTTCGGCGTAGGGATACATAGTTTGATCTGGTAACTTTTCAAAGCCGTCAGCTGTCAGTCAGCACCAAAGAAGCCATGGGGCTACTGTACATCCAAGTTATTCTACTAAAATGTTTGTATACCAAACTCGATATCTCTCGACCTGTTGACCCGTTTTAGGGATTATTTCTGGTTATTACAAACAATTGGTACTTTTTAAAGAGTGCGTAATTCTATGACAAGCCGACTGTCATGCTTAAATTATGGCCCGAGGTGGCCATTTTGAGCACTTCCTATAATGTTGAGCAGCTCCATATTACTGGAGTACAAACATTGTTATAACTGGGAACAAGGTCTAATGGGACAAAAGTTTATATTTACCTTTTTTCATTGTTTTTGTGTTTCTTGTTGATCGTTGAGGTAGTGGGTGGGCGCCCACTGTTAATATACATCTAATTTAAGACATTATTATTATTATTATTATTATTATTATTATTATTATTATTATTAGCACCACGTCTTACTAGCCGTTCGGGTTAAACGCACTTACGCTAATTGTAATGGTAGGGTGATTGTGAGATGAAATGGAGGACCTACAGTTTAATGTGGGATCCGAACCACGGTGGAGGCCTGGCATTACACACATTCTCAAGATGTCTTTGGCAATCAGATACATTTGTACAGGGACCGAGGATTGAACCCCGGACCCCCAATACATAAGTTTGACACCTTACCCTTTGACCGCCAGGTCACCAATAAGACTTCAATACATTTCATTGGATGTAATTTATTTTAGATATAGATGATAGAAAATGTATAGCTTGCATTATACATCAACAACTTTTGAGGGGTGGAAATGTGAAGAGAAAAATTACTGAAAGGGGTGGGGGGTTAGCAGGAGGGGAGGGTGAACTAAAAAAGGTTGAATGCGACTACCTTTTGACTATAGGCCTGTTTTGCTTCTCTCTCCCTTACATATTGACACCATCGAGGAAGTAAAAGATTCAAGTGTCAAGAATTTCATTTGACAAGAGTCAGCCATTAGCCGGGTAAATGACCCCTCACCCCCTCCTTGGTTCCAAAACCTTAAAAACATCCCTTGTAAAATGTTGGAAAGTAAAAAAAAAATGTGGAATGGAAAAGAGGAAGGGAGGGGGGTTGGGCGTGTTCTTAAGGGGTCGTCCCTTTGAGGGTGCCTTTTCCTTGCGGCAGTTTTTCCAGGAATTAGGAAAGGACGCTTAGCACCGGCGCTCCTTCTGTTAAAAAAAATTGAAGAAAAAAAAAAGATAAATAAAGAAGGTCGAAAGATTTGACGCAGACTGGCAAAGATTCAGCCCTTAGTCCACTTGTTGTGATGTATGGGGCTCAAAACACTTGAACTATTAAGGTGGGGCTTACCATCTTGTACGCTAAAAAAATTGTCAAGTGTTTTATTAAAAGAATGTGCTGTTACTATGGATTCTATTTTTATTTTATTTAATTACCAAAGAAAGACAAGAAGGAATGCTAAAGTAAGCCTATAAAATGGTAGTTCGTTTAAAGTTACCACAAAATACAAATACAAACATAATTTATTATTAGTATCCCACTTCAGTGACCGCACGGTATTAGACGTCACTTTCACAATAGACTGTACTGCCAATGTCGGATATATCGGGGTTCATATATCGGTTGAGTGGTTTTTTCCTAAAAGGTTTTTCACTCTCCCTCCAAGTAAATTCGGGTACACTTCCTATATTATTCAACCTTCCTCGTTCCTAACACGTTAGCGTAATTATTGTACATACCAGAAAGGGTATAATAATAATTAGCACCACGTCTTACTACCCGTTTGGCTTATCCGCTAAAGTACTAATTAAGCTAATGGGTTAGACATTGAGAAGTTTGGATATAAAAGAAGTGAACCCACATTTGCGTGGAGGTAGTGTTTTAGGGAAAACCACCCTCAGTACACCCGACTGAGATTCGAACCTTGATCTCCCCATCATCAGCAGTCTAGTCTACTGCGAGAGTAGCGCGTTAGACCATGCTACCACTGAATCGGGTCACATAGATGTTAAAAGTATTGATAATTAGATCGATGTTTTTTTTTCTATTTTCATCCCTAATAAGGATTAGTAACCCAACAATCACTTTGTTGCACTACTAGAGGGAGCTTATTTTAAAAGTTCCTTTTTTGTTTTATTTTTTGTCCAGGAAGTACTCTCATCGAGCTCCTGTAAGTGTTTGTCAACCCTCCAGAAAGGACCGCAGACTCCTGTATATCGAGGAGACAGTCCTTAGGGTTGTCTCTGCTCTCTCTCTAGATGTGGTATCAAGTGTTGGGACATCCTCTTACTCTAGAAAGGACACCTAGGATACAAGTCCCTTCCCCTGCCTTTCCCCCTCCCCATCAACTCAATCATGAAGTCGAATGTGCTAAGGCTGGAGTCCGCAACTTTTTTTTAAATATCGTGGTTAATATGAGTCTAAAAAAAATTGTATTGGGTCAGTTTGAAAAAAATTTGAGTGAAAAATTTCAACTTAGTACTTTTTCATATTCATGTTATATATATTTTTATTAACACAATTTGTTTGTTTGCTAAATCTTTTGAGGGTCAGATAAAATCAGTCGGTGGGTCCGTTGGTCTAAGACATCACTCTCGTAATAGACTAGACCACCGATGATGGGAAGATCGGGGTTCGAATCCTGGTTGGATGTACTGATGGTATATTTTCACAAAATATTTTTCCACTCTCCCTCCACGTAAATGCGGGTACGTTTTCTATAAATATAACCTTCCTAATCCGTAAAACAATTAATATGATGACTCTACATAAGCGTATACATCGAAGGGGTAGTAAGATGCGGTGCTAAAAAAACTGAAATGTGATCACACGACAAGCTGTAAGCCAATCACAATAATCTCAGCGTTGCACTAGTATAATCTCAGCTTTTACTAATATTATCTCAGCGTTGCACTAGTATAAGTTCAGCTTCGCACTAGTATAATCTCAGCTTTTACTAATATTATCTCAGCGTTGCACTAGTATAAGTTCAGCTTCGCACTAGTATAATCTCAGCGTTGCACTAATATTATCTCTGCTTTGCACTAGTATAATCTCAGCGTTTCACTAGTATAAGTTCAGCTTCGCACTAGTATAAGTTCAGCTTCGCACTAGTATAAGTTCAGCTTCGCACTAGTATAATCTCAGCTTTGCACTAGTATAATCTCAGCTTCGCACTAGTATAATCTCAGCTTTGAGCTAGTATAATCTCAGCTTTGCACTAGTATAATCTCAGCTTCGCACTAGTATAATCTCAGCTTTGTGTTTTTTGTTCTGTTTTAATTTGTCTCACTACGCCCCTCCACAACCTTCATCGATACTTTTTTCTCTTCTTTTAAGCATCGCATATTACTATCCATTCGGGTTACACGCTTATGTATTAATTCTAATTGTGGTTTAGAGATTAGGAAGGTTTAATTGAGAGGAAGTGGACCCACATTCGCGTGGAAGGAGAGTGAAAACCCGCTTAGGAAACACCACCCGACATGGATTGAAACCCCGATCTTCCCATCATCAGCAGACCACGCGAGTGACGCCTTAGACTGTTAGGTCACTGAAGCGGGTCAGTATAAATTAAAATATATATTACTACTATTATTTACATGGCGAAATTAAGGAATAAACCTTATCTTTCTTACATTTAACCATGCCTTATGTTAACATTGCACCGCGTTTATCTTGATAGTCGTCTGTTTCTTGTTTGTGTTCGCAAAGCATTATGGGTCAACGTAAGTTTCTGCTGGCGTGCTACTACACCATTTGGGCAGATTCTGCTCTATTTTTTATTTTTTTGATCGAAAGTGTGAATCAAGCCTTAGTCATCTTGTAAACGTAAACTAGAGAGTTTTATTAACTGACTAGACCCTTATTTTCAATACACACATATATTGAAGAATCATCATAGACTATACCATAAAATATTATTGACTATCGACATTTTTATGAGGAATAAATTAAATTTTCAAAATAAAATATAGCCTATGTTACTCGCTGATAATGTAGCTTTATATCGGTGAAATAATTTTAAAAATCGGTCCAGTAGTTTTTGAGTTTATCCATTAAAAACAAAAAAACAAAAAATCAAATCTTTCCTCTTTATAATATATATATATATATATAGTATAGAGTATAGATAGCCGGTGAAAGTCTTCATACCCGCACCGGTGGGCACGCGGACAAAACGATAGGTTTATTTAGTCTTGGTTTTCCGGTGACGGAGAAGGTCATGGTTCAAATTCCAGTGGTCCCCCCTCCCCCCCGCTCCCCAAAATGTTATTACCAAACTACCTCCGCGCAAATGTAATGCAAATATTCCGGTAAACTTCTACGTTTCGGATCTCTAACTGTATAAACTCAATTGGGAAGCGGCGAAAAAACAAAACAAACACGTATTCATATTTTAGCTAACGTGACAGTACAGAAAGTTACCCGCACCTCCACTTGTTGAATAAATTCCAGCCCCCGCCTCCCTGTTCTCACTTTTAGACTAGCCCCACCCCTTCAATCCAACTCTGTCTTGAGAGGGGAGAGAGTTGGGATCATTAACATACACTAGCCTTTCTCCCAGCAAGGGGTGGCTTTTCATCACAGTCACAATGGGGGTGGAATTTTGGAAACCGCAAGGTCCATGCTTATAGGGGCGGGGTGGATAAATATACCCTCCCAAGTAAAACCGACCATGTGGACACTGACCAAACTTGACCTTGTAACGTACTCCAGTATAATAATAATTATTATTATTAGCACCGCGTCTTACTACCCGTTCGGGTTATACGCACTTACGCTAATGTGAAATGGTAGGGTGATTGTGAGATGAAATGGAGGACCTACAGTTTAACGTGGAATCCGAACCACGGTGGAGGCCTGGCAATCCCCACATTCACAAGATGTCTTGTCAGAGGTGAAGGAAGGGTTTGGAAATCAGATAAATCTGTGCCGGGACCGTTTTAGATAAAAAAAATTTGCAGTCCACGTGGTTTAACTAGCTACTATCGCAGTAGACTAAACTCCCGATGACGGAGGAGATCAAGGTTCGAATCTCGGTCGGGTGTACTGAGTTTTTTTTACAAAATGGTTTTCCATTATCCCTCCACGCGGGTACACTTACTATTAATATAACCTCCCTAAACACATTAGCGTGATTAATACATAAGTAGGCCTAGCCTATATAAACCGAACGGGAGTAGGATTAGGTGCAAAAAATAAACACCTTAGATTAGTTTAATTATCTTTAGTGAGCTCCGAATCATTTAACCATTCTATACACTCCTCGAGATGGATAAATATTTATTCCGAAAATTTCACAAAACGTAAAAAATCTATTTAAAAAAAAATTACGCGCATGTCTATTCAGGAAGTCCCGAAAACCGTAGACTAAAGTAATCATTTTTTAGTTAGCATTTTGGAGGACAACTTTTATAAAATCACTTCTACAAGTGGAAGAAGGTGGTTGACATTTAAACAAAATGGTACAAAGGTAATAGACCACCCTCTGTGGTCTACTGACGTACAGATCCAGAGGTCCCGGGTTCGATCCCTGGTACTTCCATATTTTCTGTGAAGCAGTGGGTCTGAAACGGGATCAAACTAGGCCTCATGTGGAACAATGAGGAGATACTTGGATGAAAAAAGTAACAGCTACGTTCCGGTAAGGCCGGAGAATTCATTTTGCTGACCACACGACACCCTGTAACCTTGGGAGTTGGCACTATCTTCAACAACAGATGGTGGCTGCTCGTTCGGTAGGACTCGATTGAGTGCTGATGCTACGGAGTTTTTATAATACACTTTAAAGTCAAGTTTTTATATCCGTGCCCATTGGACGGTGCCGATAAATTGAATCTAAAAAGGTGACCTGGCGGTCTAGGGGTAAGGTGTCAGACTTCTATGCTGGCGGCCGGGGTTCAATCCTCGGTCCCGGCAAAGATTTATCTGATTACCAAAACCTTCCTTCACCTTTGACAAGACATCTTGTGAATGTAAGGAATGCCAGGCCTCCACCGTGGTTCGGATCCCACGTTAAACTGTAGGTCCTCCATTTCATCTCACAATCAGCCTACCCTTACACATTAGCGTAAGTGCGTATAACCCGAACTGGTAGCAAGACGCGGTGCTAATAATAATAATAATAATAATAATAATAATAATAATAATAATAATAATAATAGAATCTAAAAACTGCATTAATAAAATACGACAGTGATAGGATAAGGTACATGAGCAGTTAACTGTCTTACACACTTAAACTATAGGTTTAATAATGTAATATTATTATTTTTACTTTTATTAGGTGTTCTATCTCACGACAGGTCCATTCTTTTGTCACTAATCTTATACCACCAAATGCGCCCTGTCCTCTTGACTCCTCCTACAGATCCTTGAATTTTATTCTTTCCTTCAAGTCATCCAATATTTGAATCCTCCTCCTTCCTAAGCTCTTCTTCCCCCCCCCCCCAACTTTCCCCTCCTTATCCCAATCCAGAACCCATTTCA
>CABFVX010003708.1:34095-79539 GCA_902151425.1 Timema shepardi | reverse complement strand
AGTTTCGGAGCCTATTCATTTCAAACAAACAAACAAACAAACAAAAAATCAAATCTTTCCTCTTTATAATATTATAGTATGATAATAAAAACCTCATCTCATCGTGTCATGGAAAGAGCCTTCACGCAAAGAACGTAATGTTAGTACATTCGGGCTTTCCCTGGGCGATGATACGTTAGTACTGACCAGTCTTTCCACATACTGAAATACTGAAATATACTTTTTCTCTTTTCACCCTTTCTTAAACTACTTTTAATTTTAAGTTTAAACAGACACACAGACAGACGTCATTGCAAAGATCCCTTTTTAGGTTTGAGGGGTTATGAGATGTCAACACCCATCAACATTTCAGGTTAGATTTTATTTTGTGGTAACAATACTTTTACCTTTTGTGTTGAAAAGATAAAATATATATATATTTACGTATAACTTTAAAGTGGTTGGTTTTATAAAAATATTCTTCTTATAAAATATTTCTATTAAAAAGAGACCTATATATTTATAACGATAAGTAATTATGTATTTAGATTATTTTGATAAAATCGACTTTTTCTTTTTTTGCCCTTCATTAAACTACCCTTAAATTTAGGGTTAGATATACAATTCCAAAAAGCCCTTGGGGCAACCCTATGAAAACCCTAGATACCAAGTATTAGCCCAATTGGTAAAATATTTTAGGCTATAGTTATAGGTATAGACAGACGGATGGAAAGTCAAAAACAACTTTTTTGGATTCGGGGGGTCATAAAAGTCGAGATTAATCAAAATCTTGAGTTCGATCTTTTTGACAATCACAATATTTTCTCTACCTGTAAGATTATATAAAATTTAAAACATAATTCAATCATCTATAACTAGCATGTGAGACGATATAACTATTTTTATTCATTGACAGCAATGGGGCATGCATGGCAAGCATGTCGAATGACGTCATAATGGACACAATTATCATTTCTTTTTCTTAAGGATGTTATATTTCAATAAATTATTTGCTTTTTCTTAAAGAAAACACTAATGAAAATATTTGGTCCAAACTTGGATGAAGATATTGGAGAATGGAGGAAGTTACATAATTTGGAGTTACATACTCTAAACTCATTACAAAATATTGCTAAAATAAACAAATCTCTTAGATTACGGTGCGCAGGACATGGGACAGTCTAGAACCTTGTTAAGGGTACTGACATGTAAACTGAATGAGAAGACACAGATGGAAAGATAACATTGGACTGGACCTAAAAGATATAGGCTGTAATGAGTTGGACTGGACAGAACTATCTGCGGATAGGGTCAAATAGGAATAATAAAGAACACAATCAATTTGAATAATAAAAAAAATAGCTTACTAATTGAGTAGGTTGGGCGCCACTCCCAATGTCTAGGAGAAAAGAATAAATAACTCCAGCTCAACTAACCGTCAGTGGCAACGACGCCCCTTTACACTCGGGACCACTGGGTGTGATCAGGAACATTACCGGATTGTACAATGTATCTAATCTTAAATTATAATAAAATAAAAAACATTACTAATAATTCTGTGTTGTTATTATTATTGTGGTTTCTGAGTCTAGATTCCATTCCTACCTAATAAGGCATGCCTCCTAAATTATAAAACCAATAAAAGTATTTTGAAGCAATACTTGAAAGAAGAAACAAAATTAAAATAATAAGTTTCACTTTGAATTATAATGACTAACGCAAATAAAGGGTCTTTTAAATTCCTGGTAACACGATGAATATTAATGATGAGCTTGATTTCACCCAATAATGTAGACTGACGATTTCATGTACTGGTAGTAAATCTGTATTCTTCTTCTCTGTAGTTTGTTCTTTATCATGTCTACATAAAACTCCCAACTATCCTTTCCTGAAAATCAGCTCCTATTTTAATGCTTTGGATGGCTGAAATTAAATCAATAACAAAAATTTTTCAGTCCTTCTTCCCCACGGAAAAAAAAAAACTTTTATCAATCTTCCAAACATGTTATTTTGTTTTATAAAAAAAAATCTCTGGCCTTGGAGAAAGAAATGATTTAAACTTCGCGCATAGAAACAAAATAAATCAAGATTGAAATAGTTCCGTAATCCACCACCCTTTAAAGCAGATAGCGTTAGAATCGCCTACCAAAATAGTAATAAACATGGCGGGCTGTCATTTCATGAATTAAAATAAAGAAAGAAAATGTATTACAATGAAATAAAGGTANCATGGCGGGCTGTCATTTCATGAATTAAAATAAAGAAAGAAAATGTATTACAATGAAATAAAGGTAAGTAGGATATATATATATAAATTAATATCTCAATTGTAAACAAATATATAATTAATATTTGAAGCTTTAGGAGTTGTGATTTAAATTTCAAACAAATAAATATTGAAGTTGTCAACGTTATTACATAGTTGAAAGTTTGAGTCAACTGACTATTAAATTTATATTTTAAGTAAATATTTAAGCAAAAATAACATCACAAGGGATAATATATGAGGTGGACTGGGTAAAACTAGCTCAAGATAGGGGTAGGGTGTAATGAGGTGGACTAGATAAAACTAGCTGAGGATAGGGATATGGTGTAATGAGTTGGACTGAATAGAACTTTCTGAGGATATGAATAGATGGCGTAGTTTTGTAATTTACGGTGATGCACTATAGTTCCTAATGCCATAGAGTAAGTAAGAAAGGGTAAATAGAATGTGACTCAGTTCTCGGACTCTATGAGATAGTTTACCCCTCTCTCCAAATTCTCTATGTCCTCGTAATACACACTCCTCTTCATACCCTCACAACTGGAATGAATAAATAATCAATGGCACCGCTTCATCACACTTTGGTATTTATTTTGAGAATAGCGTTTTGTAAAGTTTCAAACTTCCTTAAACAATACTCACTGTCCTGTTGTCTGCTAAAGCATGACTTTATTTGTTTGAGGAAGTTAATATATTTACTTTAGCTCAGGGCTGTAACATTTAACGTAAGCATATCGCTAAAAAAAAATATTTAATTTTTATATCTGTCAAAAAAAAGTTATTATTTATAAAACTTAATCATTATTTCCTCTAATCGTAAAGCTACATGACGATACTTTTCAACTTTAGTTTGGTTTGAGACAGAATTTTTAAAAAATGTAGAACTTCTATGTAAGTAAAGTAGTATTTATAGACGTTTAAAACGTTTATCAGCGTTTTGGTAGGTAGCCTGCTTAAAATTGTTTAATTATTAATTATTACTAATTATTATACACAAATAAAGTCTCTACGTGAAAGTATAAAAGGATTCTGTTAGGAAGTAAGAGTATTTGTTGGTTACTTAAACCATTATTAGATATAATCATACCTGGAACCACGTCATCTGCAGCTATCACTTTTCAAAAAAATATATCAATACATGTAAAATTACACTACTTTAATAATATAGCGGTGACCTGGCGGTCTAGGGGTAAGGTGTCAGACTTCTATGCTGGCGGCCGGGGTTCGATCCCCGGTCTTGGCAAATATTTATCTGATTACCAAACCCTTCCTTCACCTCTGACAAGACATCTTGTGAATGTGAGGAGTGCCAAGCCTCCACCGTGGTTCGGATTCCACGTTAAACTGTAGGTCCTTCATCTCATCTCACAATCACCCTACCATTTCACATTAGCGTAAGTGCGTATAACCCGAACGGGTAGTAAGACACGGTGCTAATAATAATAATAATAATAATAATAATAATAATAATATAGCATATAATATTGTACATTTAGACCAATTTATAATAAAAGGATTATTAATGAGAGAAAATATTATTTTATAAAGCTGGGCTCTCGACCTTTTTCTAAAACTTAACTTTTTTTTATATATCCTTGACCTTTTATTTTGGGTAGCCAAACAATTAAAAGCAATTTTTTTCCCCCTTATTATTTGTATAAAAAGAAAATGGTTCTATTGAGTTTTAAAAATATCATGGGTACGATTATAAAACCCTTTTATAGTATACCAATAAATCTAAATATGGGATTAAACAGTAGATAAAACATAACTTATAATTGAAAAACTGTAGGACTAAAAGAGATAGGTAAAATATAATTTTGAAATATAGTTTGATAAAACCATTATTTCCATAGTTATAATCAAATAAATTATATTTTTAATGGAGGTCTGGGAAATGAGTTGTTGATTGTTTTGCACTTTTGTGGACCAAAGTTTTCTCTTGCCTTATATGTCTCTGCAACAATGTGTATTAGTTCTTTTAACATGTCTTAATGTTTTAAGTAAAATATGTAAATTTATAGTTAAACTAACTAGAATGTTTGTGTGGTGCACTGTACTATTTATTAAAAGAAATCAAACATATTTATTTAATCGGGAAATCCCTCATACTATTGTTAATACGTTCACCGATTAACGTAAATTATGTAGATATTCGAATAAACTACTTCAATTGTTTGTATTTAATGAGTACTATCATTAATGCATCAAATAATTTCATGTTCACTAAACATCCATTTTTTTGGGTTTCCCAAAAGTGTATGGAAAGTTAATTAATAATAAAAATAATTGAGCATGGCTTTCAAGTTTTGATTTCAACTATAGTATTTGGGTCAGAGGATGTAAATAATCCTATTAAAACGAGTTTAGGTTAACACTGCTTGGATTAACTTAATTTTGCTTTTGTAATTTATGAATAGGAGTATAATAAGGTATTTTGCGGCTATTGTTAACACCGTTATTGTGAAGGCTCGAATGGAAAAGTGTGATTTTGGTGGCAATAGTTTAAAAAAAGTATATTACACTATATATATATCTATATATATATATAGATATAATCTGGATGTTTTAATATATATATATATATATACAATCTGGATATTTTAATATATATATATATATTCTATATTAAAGTGAGATCAATTTCAAGCTATATTTTTTTAATCAAAGGCATCGCGTCCTGAATAATTGGATTGGCAGTGTAGATCGGGGGTTGAATCCTGAAGGATATTCCTATAATTCTATTCCTACATAGTTTCCACCTCTCCCTTCACGGAAATGCGGGTACATTTTCACTAAATATATACTTTCCTATACCACTAACAAACAAAATGTATTATTATAGCCTGAACGTACTCCAAGACATATTTCTGAGGCTTCTTTATCACAAACAATTGTTAGTAACTATTTTTGTAACTGTATATATTTATTTTTAGAAAATTGTTAAATATTCTACATATCTTTAAATAATGACAGTACTCAGCTCTTATTAACTCGTAAATATGTAACAAATCTCACACACGTGATGAACGTTTTGATTCTTGGTGTTATTTAGAATATTTTTATCGGGAGAAAATGTATTTTAACAAACGATAGTTAGGCTACTATACAAAGATTTGTAAATTAATAAAACTATTAACCAAATATGCCTTCCGTGATCATTCAAGTCGTCGCCAGTACTTAGTCTCATGCATAACCACCTTTCCCCCTGACTTTTACTCGTCTTTGCCTCTTCCGCCCCTATCTTTTACTTGTCCTGGCCTCTTCACACCTGCCTGTTACTTGTACTGGCCTCTTCACACCTGCCTGTTACTTGTACTGGCCTCTTGCCACCGGCCTGTTACTTGTACTGGCCTCTTGCCACCTGCCTGTTACTCAACCTTGTCTCTTTTCACCTGCTTGTTACTCATCCTTGTCTCTTCCCACCTGCTTGTTACTCATCCTTGTCTCTTTCCACCTGCTTGTTACTCGTCCTTGTCTCTTACCCCCTGCTTGTTACTCATCCTTGTCGCTTACCCCCTGCTTGTTACTCGTCCTTGTCCCTTCCCACCTGCTTGTTACTCATCCTTGTCGCTTACCCCCTGCTTGTTACTCGTCCTTGTCCCTTCCCACCTGCTTGTTACTCGTCCTTGTCCCTTCCCACCTGCTTGTTACTCGTCCTTGTCCCTTCCCACCTGCTTGTTACTCGTCCTTGTCGCTTACCCCCTACTTGTTACTCATCCTTGTCTCTTCCCATCTGCTTGTTACTCGTCCTTGTCTCTTCCCACCTGCTTGTTACTCGTCCTTGTCGCTTACCCCCTACTTGTTACTCATCCTTGTCTCTTCCCATCTGCTTGTTACTCGTCCTTGTCTCTTCCCACCTGCTTGTTACTCGTCTGTGTCGCTTACCCCCTACTTGTTACTCGTCCTCGTCGCTTACCCCCTACTTGTTACTCGTCCTCGTCTACTCCCACCTGCTTGTTATGCAACCAGCCTCCCTCATCATCCCAAACAAATAATGGACAGAGGTGGAAACAAGAGAGTTATAATATGTATTCATTCAAACAAGATACAGCTCGATGGGGGAGCGGAACATTAGAGTTTACAAACACCAAGCGGCAACATACGCCAGACGGGCGAAGTAACACATAAGCACATGCCAGGGCCAGAAGGGCGATACAACAATAGCAAAATATTTTCAGTCTTATCTTGAGACCCTAGAAATGGCACCACCACTGGGTGACCCCAAAATTGCTGATAAATTGGTCTCCTTACATACATTGAACGCAACAATTCTCTAATAATTGCTCAGACTCAACCCAAGCTCTAGCATAGCCCAAAGGGAGCCAAGACCCCATTGTTAACTAAAGCAGCCGATAGGCATATCAATAGCACCAAAATGAATACCAAGTTTTTGAGACCAACAATAGTAACTCCACCCTTTAAGCAATAAGTAGGACCCCATTTATAGATTTGTGAGCTGGGTGTCCCGCGGCCCCACTATTAAGAACCCAAAAATTTATTTACTTAAACATAACAATAAACTGTCCAAAATCTCCCTAACAACTATAAATATATATATACATATAAATATATTAAACGTAACAATAAGCTATCTAGACTCACTAACAATCCTAAGTATATAAACATTTTAAACATAACAGGAACTGTCCCGACTCACTAACAACCCTAAGTATACAAATAATAAACCTTACAAAACACAGCCGTGTTTCTCTTAGATAGTTCGCGGCCCCACATTTAACCACCTATTCGTTTATGCAAAAGAAACCTAACCATGGCTATCTATTATTTAACCTCCAAGACAAAATGCACCTGAGTGCGAACTTTCCACGAAGCGGAAATTTGAAACATTAACAAGAGAACCAGATGGGTTCCCCCTATAGTTAATATAGTCGTTAGGACGAGTGCCAATACCCCGCCAATACTCGTTAAATAAATATAGTATATAAATATATAATTTATCAGAAGTCCGAAACATCGAATTTAGAATACAAGAAAGGTTTGAAGCCAGAGAGAATTTAGATAAAACACGACGAGCCCACTTATGAAGTAAGACTCTTACCGCCTAAAAGCCCTGAGTATAATGCGTGCCAACTCATTGCACCTCAACACTTTTATACCCTGAAGTTATCATGTGCTCTCAGAGCGAAGGGATAAGGGGAAGGGGGGGGATCTAGAACCAGTCAGAGAGTCCTGGAGCATAGGCCACACGCACAACATAGTCTATCGAAGGTTTTAGAATCTGCTCGTTAGGGGCGCTTGGCGATGTTAACTTGTTTTCTTGTCCGACGAAGGGGGAAGGGGGAGACCTCTTCGCACTGCCAGTGGTGAGTCTTGAACACCAGTTCAGTTGAATGTAGTGCGTGTTGTGGAGAGTGTCTCGTGATTTGAAGTCCATTCCTAGCGAGTCAACAGGGACAGCATAGGTGAGAGTTACAAGCTTGTTACTTATCAGTCACTTCACACCTGCTTGTTACAAGTCCTTGTCTCTTACCACCTGATAGTTACTCGTCCTTGTCTCTTCCCACCTTCGTGTTACTAATCCTTGTATCGTACCACCTGCTTGTTACTTATCGTCAATTCCCACATGCTTGTTACTCGTCGTTGTTTACTCCCACCTGCTTGTTACTCGCCCTTGTATCTTACCACCTGATTTTTACTCATCCTTGTCTCTTCCCACCTGCTTGTTACTCATCCTTGTCTCTTACCACCTGATTGTTACTCATCATTGTCTCTTCCCACCTGCTTGTTACTCGTCATGGTTTATTCACACCTGGTTGTTGCTTGCCCTTGTCTCTTCCCACCTGATTGTTACTCATCCTTGTCTCTTCCTACCTGCTTGTTACTCATCATTGTCTCTTCCCACCTGCTTGTTACTCATCATTGTCTCTTCCCACCTGCTTGTTACTCATCCTTGTCTCTTTCCACCTGATTGTTACTTGTCCTTGTCTATTCCCACCTGCCTGTTACTCATACTTGGCTCTTCCCACCTGCTTGTTACTCGTCATTGTTTATTCACACCTGCTTGTTGCTCGCCCTTGTATCTTCCCACCAGCTTGTTACTCATCCTTTTCTCTTCCCGACTGCCTGTTACTCATCCTTGTCTCTTCCCGACTGCATGTTACTCATCCGTGTCTCTTCCCGACTGCCTGTTACTCATCCTTGTCTCTTCCCGACTGCCTGTTACTCATCCTTGTCTCTTCCCGACTGCCTGTTACTCATTCTTGGCTCTTCCCACCTGCTTGTTACTCATCCTTGTCTCTTCCCACCTGCTTGCTACTCATTTTTGGCTCTTCCCACCTGCTTGTTACTCATTCTTGGCTCTTCCCACTGGCACCGTCAATTTACAACGAACCAGGATAGTTGGAAAATAATATTATATTTGTTTACCAACCTCATAACTCTTAGGCTTATGGAAATGAGCCCATAGAGAACTAGGCAATTGAGGAATTATATCTTTGTTCACTCAATCAGCCTAGTTGATTCCAGGCTTATTGCTATAGCCCAAGATAGTGAAGGCTTTTTAAAATGTCTACAGCAGAGGTCCCCAAACTGTGGGACGTACAATTATCTCCGATTTTGTGCCGTGAGAAGCAAAAAAAAAAGGCAAATTAAAGTCGTAATAAAAGGCCTCGTAAAATATAATAAATATATTTCTACCCAGTCTATCCTAAATTAAAACAGATAAAGACAGTGGTTGTGAGGGTGGCAGCACTGATTAAAGCTCAGACAGACAGTGCGTATTTTATTAAACACGCAAACGGTGGTACTTACTCCAAATTACGGATATTTTAGTTTAGTACGCCATTTTTAAAATTTGGGAGACGCTGGTCTTTAGAATATAGTATTTTTCTCTCTCAGCATGTTCTTAAATTAGCTTACTAAGTTCCGTACGAATGCAGAGCTTGATTAGAAATCTCAGTTTCAAGTAATTTATAGGAAAATGTATTTAAAAAAGGAACAATATTTATAAATAAGTAATGTTCATTAAAAATAATAATACAGATACAAGTTAAATAGTTAATTTTCTTGTACAGAAGAAATATACGCGTTAACAATCGAACTGTAACATTTACCATTATCAATTCCCACATTACACATAACACTTTAACATTTACCATTTTCAATTCACACATTACACATAACACTTTATATTTATCTCCACACGGTAAACTACTGTGAAATTTTGATGTGAACAATTAGTTTACTCTCTTACGGGCACGATTTTTCGTTTGACACTGCATTTTTCGAGACTATACACTCGCGACTGATACATCCCTGGCCACCAAACAATGTCTCCCTACTCAACAGTTTCACGAACAGTTACATATTTTTCTGGGATCTCTTCAAGAATTTATATGCCAGAAATTTAGAATTTACTTCTATTAGACTGGGACGTAATATATTTATTAGATTTTATGAGGCCATTTCTTACAATTTTAATTTGCTTGTATTTTTTGGCTTTTCACGGCATGCCATCGGAGATAATTGTACGCATCACAGTTTTAGAACCACAACTGTAGATTTTTTTTAATAAGCCTTCACTATTTTGGACTTATTTAATATTAGCCTGGAATCAACTAGTCTAAGTGATCGAACAAAGGTGCATTTCGTTAATAGCCTAATGCTGTATGGGTTCATTGCAATAAGGTTAAAGGCTATCAGGCTGATAAGCGAATATAATATTACTTTCCAATTAGCCTGGCTAGTTGTAGATTGACGGTGGCTTTTGCAATAGGCAGGATTTTATTATTCACCTATGAAATATATATTAAATACCATATAGGCTATTTTTATGTATAACATCTCTTGCTAGTGGCATGCATATAATATATTCTGGAATAGTAGTAGAGGGTTAATATAATATACTACTTATTTTTGAGTTAATTTCTACCTGAATTTGGAATTTTGATTACTATATTCTTAGCGCCATGTTTTACTACCCGTTCGGGTCATATGTATATTTACTAACAATGCTAATGTTATAGAGATGAGAAATATTTAATTTAGAATATGTGTACCCACATTTTAATGGAGTGAGAATGAAAAGCTACTTAGATAAAACCAACCTCGGTACACCAGACAGGAAAAAGAACCCCGATTTCACCAGTCTTAAACCATGAGGCAACCTAAACGGGTGAATTTTTAGTTAAAATTATATTTGGTGAGGATTGGTCATCCTTAATATTTAATTGCTAGTGAAATGTAATTTTACTATAATGCAGCTTACATGTCAGAGCCATTATGAAGATTGTCAAAGTAGGACTGCTATTTTTACCAGTAAGGAGAATTTACATTAAGTAATATTAAAAAAAAATCCTGATTTTTATTATTGATTTTATTTTCGCTCTAATAACATTTTATAGATAGTTCAGCAACATCCACTTAGATACACCCACAAGCTCCACTTGTTACGCACATAAACGGATACCAGCTAACACACTTGACGTCGTGGCCAGCCTGTATATGACCGTAATGGCTTCGCTAATGAAATGAGGTCAACCCGGAATGAATGTTTATTTTTTAATATTTAGATATGTAGCGATCGTATAGTGGCTGAGTTTTATTGGTTGAATTAATAAATCATTATATATTTAAATTACTATTTATTATATTGGTTGTATTCTAGTATTTCACTCGATACACGTAACAAATATTGGTTAGTGTGAGAGTAGCCATCACCAGATCTAGGATAAATTCAAAATAGCAATTGCTATAACCATGATTCAATCTAATTTCTATTTATTATCACTCCTTTTTTTCAACTCAACACGTGGCGAATATCCGAGCGGCTAACGAGAGGTGTTGATCAAAGATTCACAAAACTTGACTCCCAAGAGTTGACCCGAGAGCAAGCCCAGCGAGACAAGAGTAAAGAGTATCCTAATCAACTATCAGGAAAACACTCCCATTGGTCCTCGTGACCCAGCATGTACGAAGTATCCAAACTGTCCGCCGGACCGTTAGCGGACAAGGGGAGAAAACCACCCCCTCTTAAAAGCTTTTAGGGAGCTATTGTTGCGCATAAGACGACTCTCACAATGTTCGTTAATACCTGGCTAGCGGGTTATTAACCACGCAATAAATACCCCGATACTGCCTGCAAGGTTGCTAAAAACATCTTATTTTATAACGTATTAGTAAAAAGTATATCACGCTCTTCCCCGTAACTTCTTACGCGCGTAAGTGCTTCGTGGATATAGCATAAAAAATACAAAAAACAACCAGTAGGCCAGATCAGCCTTAAAATAATTAACACACATAAGATTTTAAATAGTAAAATTTGTAGTGTGACAACTTATCTAGGCTAGTAACGTGTCTTCCTACTGAGATTAGGGTCTCGGGTACAGTTCCTGGCATCACCGAAAAATTATAATTGGTGAACTGTTGGTTTCCTCTTTCACAGAGATGAATTAACGTCCAGGGGACTGGATGTTGTGTTTGTTCTAGATTTAAGTTGCTGTATAAGTCATATCATGATATAGTCAGTATGTTCCTAATGTGATGATTAATAACCCCGAAAATATGAAAATATGGAGCAGAAAATTAGATTGGTGTTTTGAAAAAGAGAGAAAGGTTTAATATAAAAAACATTCTTTTCTTTAACTATAAACACCATGGGAGGGAGGGGGGAGTTATTTTAAACCAATAACAAGTGCCACGTCTTAAGTTTGAAGGAGGGTGGGGGGCTAAATACAACATAAATTTTAAATTAAACAAGATAAAACAAATAAGCTAATTGATCTAAATAAGTGTAGTGCCCTCTCTGGGAAGTGAAGGGGTTGATGAGAGAGTGTGTGAGGGAGTTTAACTGCCGTATTAACCAAGTCAAGCCACCATTTAAACAACAAAGTTTAGATATAATAATAATAGTTTCAATCTCCTTCATCATAGTGCTGGGATACAGTCGTAAGACCTATAAATGGCCATCACTAAAAAGTACACAAGTATCTTACAAATAAATATATATATATTTTTACAAGAGAAAATAAGATAAAAAATAATAGCTAAATAATTTTATATACTGTTGAATAGTTACGAAAAAAGTATTAATTAATAATGATACAATTAAAATATAGCAATAATAACAAATAACTAAAGAGTGGTTAAAAGCAGTATTAATATGCAAAAAAAAATCCGAATATTTTAATCTTAAATATTATAAGCAGAACCTGTACATTGTTATGCTCCTTTGCCGTCCTTGTGTTTGGACGCCAATTGTTACCTCTTTATATCTGGTTCCACGTTGGGCCGCCAATTGCTACCTTACGTACAGTATCCCCGTGGCTTCTTTGGTGCTGACTGACAGCTCACAGTCAACATTTGGGTATATAACTAAATTTTGACTGTCAGAAATGACAGCTGCTAAACACATGTTTTTTGCAGATCATATGGCTCGGCGTAGGGACACATAATTTGGTCTGCTAACATTTCAAAGCTGTCAGTCAGCACCAAAGAAGATGTGGGGCTACTATAATATTATTGACGATAAATGCCCCACGTTTGGAAGTCATTTATAACATTACGGGATATTTACTTGTTTAATTGTACCGCGGTTGAGCGACAATTGTTACGCGTAGCTGTAAAGGCGCCTTACATAACATTACGAACTGTTTATTTTACTTATGTAACTGCCCTTCGTTGTTTCGTCATTTGTTACGTTATTAAATAGTTATTATTACTCCCCGACATTGGGCCTCACTTTTTATTATAGAAATAACCAAAGTCAGATATAGTTTGATATTGGTTTATTCAATAATAGTTATTTATAATTGGATATAAAAATATGATGTTGTACACAATCTAGATGAGCGCCTAGCACACGTCCGTACGAGACATTGACTGACATCACAGTGAGCTCTGAGATTACACCACCCGTGGTATACCTCAGTCCAATGGAACTTACCAGAATGTTTAGCTCGCGAAAACGTATAGAAGCATACAGAATGGCCTAGAACCTAAAACTGTCTCACAATTGAACATTTATGATGTTCTCGGTTGTTCCAGAGCAGGAAGTTAATTTTAAAAGACTTTTACATTGCAAATTTGACTCGACTCTACGTCACACATTGAAGTTAGTTACAGTAGCTGATGCCTCCTTTCTTCAGGGCATGAACTTAACAACAAGAAATAACTAATAATTCCCTAGTTATAATCTGGTAATTATAATATATGAATAATTTAGAAGAAGACATACTTTAAGCGCCAAGTAATAAAATATAAAATTCAAATAAAATAATATATATATATATAATTAAGAGGAGAATATTTTCAATGCTTTCACATATTCTTTAGGGTCAAATCAGGGACATTACAACATAATAATGATTATGATGATGATAATAATTAAAGGCTTGAAAATCTGTAAACGTGGGTTTTAACTGCAGTGAAATACATTTCTATAAACTAATATCAACTAAAGCCATTAGTCGGCCTCGTGGTGTATTAGTCAGTGCATCTAGGAGTCCCAGGTTATATTCCCAGCTGGCACTTTGGATAATTTTCCCTTTAGTGGAATCATCCCAACGGTCCCAAGTGTGGGATTAACTAGACTTAATGGTGACCTGGAGGTCTAGGGGGTAAGGTGTCAGACTTCTATGCTGGCGGCCGGGGTTCAATCCTCGGTCCCGGCGCAGATATATCTGATTACCAAACCCCTCCTTCACCTCTGACAAGACATCTTGTGAATGTGGGGAATGCCAGGCCTCCACCGTGGTTCGGATTCCACGTTAAACTGTAGGTCCTCCATTTCATCTCACAATCACCTTACCATTACACATTAGCGTAAGTGCGTATAACCCGAACGGGTAGTAAGACGCGGTGCTAATAATAATAATAATAATAATAATAACTAGGCTTAATTTAGGTAAAGTCTCCCACCGGCTTCACAACTCCACAATCACCATCATCCCACCAGCTCATTGTGGGGACGACGTGTGGACAACCTCTATAAGTGAACCCTGGGTAACGTTCTTTGCCACCAGTGGGGTGAATAGTTTACATACAGGCAACCGAAAGGGATGTAATCTACCTCCTGGTAATGTATGTCTTAAAATAAAATAAAAATTAATCCAGTTATTTTATTAACCAGTGACATAAAAAAATGATTAAATATAATTGTGCAGATTTAATAACCACAATCCAACGTTGATTATTATTTTATCAACGCAACGTCATCGAATATATAATGGAGGGGATAGTCCACTCTTCCCCCTCATCCGATGCCTCTTTCCTGCCAAAACTACCAACCTCTCTCGAAATTGAATTCTAGATATGCTCTTGGCTGAGTCTATCCTATATGTGATGCTAGGGTTTCAACCATTAGTCTCTGAATGAGGATTAGTAATTAGAATCCTGATTGATGGTGTCCGAGGTGTGATTATGATCGTGAGCACTTAGGCTCCAGGTGGATAGTGTCAGAAGCTGGGTGATACCAGGTGGAGCATTGAACAATGTATCACAATATACAAATGAATTTCGTGAGGTCAAAAATGTGGGCAATGCTCGATTATATTTAGTCTGTAAGTTGTTGGCATCTCGTCTTCTGTCTGATAAATAATAAACTGAGAATTAGACTACTATAAAGCCACACGGCTGACTCACTCACTCACTGACATTAATGTTTACCCACTTCCAGAGGAGATAGAAACTTTAAATTTGGCAAACTTATAGCTTCTAGTCTGTGACCGACGTGAAAATTCAAAAAAAAAAAAAAAATTTTTTAACCCCCCCAAAAAATTCAAAATATCGGAGCAACTTTAAAGTCGGTGTGGTATCTAAAATACATACAATACCGGTAAAATTAAGTTGTTACGTTCAAAACAACGCTGGAACTACATTAGTTTACATTCACTTGCAAAGAAAGCTCACGGGGGGTTTGGGGTGGAGCCCCCAGTGAGCAAAGCGAGTATTATACAATATCACAATCCTACCTGTTGTTCTTTATGGATGTGAAGCGCCGTCTCTCACTCTCTACAAACAGAAAAATTGATTGATTTTTTTCAAAACAGAGTGCTGAGAAATATATCTGGATACAAAAGTCACTCTTGTAATAGACTAGACTGCCATTGATGAGAGGATCGGGGTTCAAAACCTGAACGGGTGTACGGAGGGTGGTTTTTCCTGAATGGTTTGTTATTTTACCCTCCACGCAAATGCAGGTACACTTCATATAAACTCAACCATGCCCATAACTAACAAATTAGCGTGACTGGTAAATATGTGTACATCTAAAACGGGTAGTAAGAAGCAGTTATAGAAACATAAAATAATATCTGAGAATGAAGAAAGTACATCTATCTCCATTGCTTGTAAGCATCCGTATCTTATTAGGGATAATAAAGGTGCACAGGATGAGGTGGAGTGGTCATGTGGCACGTATGGGTGATGATAGGCGTGTACACAACATTTTAGTTGGGAAACCTGAAGATACAGAAACACTTGGTGGGCTGAGATATCGAGGAGAGGATAAAGTGATAATGTATATAAAGGTGGTTTAGATGTCTTAGGATAGGTTTGAATGGTGGCATTACCTTATGACAGCCGTGAACTTTCTATGTCTGCTATCGATTTATAAATATATCTATTTAATTCTATTAACACTCACTTTCAACCAAACAACGTAAATATTCCAGAGTATTAAATATCTTACTATCAAAAATATTTTTAATAAGAGTGGAATATTTATTGATTCAATAACCACCAGAATTTCTAACAAATAAGTCTTAAAACCAATTCTTCATCTATCTTCATTTCGAGTGTAAATTAAATCTACAGACTTCTACAGCTAGAAGAACAAATCGCGAAGATTAAACCAACCATTAATCTTCCTGCCACAACAATTTAATTAAAATGTTTTATTAAATCAAGTTACACACAAAACAAAATGTAAACAACATTTATGAAACCCAAACAAAATTCAAAATCCAATTATCTTTATTTCTTTAAATTACTCGTATTATTTGAACGTGATATAGAATAATATTTTCTTAGTTTACTCTTGGTTTTAATAATTATGTTTATTTGAATCTAGTGAATGATAATACACCGACATTGAGAGTAAAGTAAGTAGCTAAATATCAGATTGCGAGTACAGATTACTGAGAAGACCAAAGCATGTGTTTGCTTGTCAAGCCTCAGGGTTATCAGTCACTAGACACCCTCCCCCCCCCACATTATTATTTTCAATACATATATTGAAGAATCAACATAGGCTCTACCATAAAATATGAGTGACTATCGACATTTTCATGAGGAATAAATTAAATTTTCAAAATAAAATATAGCCTATGGTACTCTCTGATAGTGTAGCTTTATATTGGTGAAATAAATTTTAGAATTTGTCCAATAGTTTTTGAGTTTATCCATTACAAACAAAAAAACAAAGCTTTCCTCTTTATAATATAAGTGTAGATAAATTACAACAATGGAGTAAACATCAGACATATTACTGTAGTAGGAAACGTGCATGCATTTGCATAAAACGATAGGGGAATAAAATGTATCCAATAAGATTTCTTAGTACAACCATCTGGGATTCAAACTCTGTTACTCATCCCCCTAAACCTTCCCCACCTACGTCACAAGAAAGTTAGAATATTTAAGATCGACGTCTTGGTGCTCGTGGCTACCAAAATGAGTCCCCCCCTGTAGCTATGTGATTATTAAATGCCTAATTGCCTGCATTTAAATTAACTAACTATTTACCCTCTTCAGTAGCTGGATAACCTCAGGCTTCACTATCTTGTTAGACTGGCCTGCTGATGACGGGGATATCGGGGTTTATATCCTGTCAAGTCCTGTTGAGAGTGATTTTTACTCAATGGTTCCTCATTCTTCTTCCACGCAAATGTGGGTACCTCTAAAATATAACCTTCCTCATCCGTACCCAACTAGAGTACGGTAATAATAATTACATACACGTATAACCTGAAGACTAAATAATTTAAAAGACAGTAATTACATCTTTATAAACAAAATGTTCTCAAAATCGACAAATTAAAGAGGTTTACTTCAGGGGTCGAGATATCTAGAGCAGGGTTCAAAAACTACTGCCCACATGCCGAGTCTGGCCCGCGAGACATATCTGACTGGACCACTTGGCTGCAACTCTTTTAGATTACTGTCAAAATTGCAGTCATATAAGCACTTAATTAGCACAACTTTAAAATATTTGTAATTATTTCGAATAAAAAAGCTCAACTTTAAAATATATGTAATTTTTTCGAATAACAAAAACACTATTTCAAAATTTGATATATATTTTTTCTATAAATCTAGATACTTGACTGTGGTAGTTTTTATTTACACAGTTTAGTAAATACTGCTTCGATTATTTCGCTAGCTCACATAAATATCTGGGGAATTATCAATATTTAATTTTCATATTTGATTTGAATTACAGCTGGATATAGAGGAAAAGGTTTTACTGAGATGGTTTCCCAGGTTACCTTCACTCAAATGCTGTTACATTTCCTCTACATTATATATATTTTAAATTCTTCACCTTAGCATAAATAAAGTGAGCATATGCGTAGAAAGAAGCCCTGAAAAGACAAAAATATAAAATATATTTAAGCAAAAATGTTTCTTCATACAGTGGCCCGATACACGTCCCGAGTTTGTGAATCCGTCCCACCTATTAATTTGAGTTTGAAACCTTGTTCTCGATATTAACCCTTTCAATAATTGGAATCGTCAATGACGGCTGGATCCCAGTCTGGTGTAATAAATGTGGTTTTCCCTAAATGTTTTGACACTTTCACTCCATGCAAATGTGGATACATTTTCTATAAATTCAACTATACTCATTCTTGAAACATTAGCATGATGATCACATATTCGTACAACAAGGCGGGTAGTGAAATGTGGGGGGTGGAGGGGGAGAGTGTTAAAGTTGTAGCTTTAACAATATAAAGTATTATTTTATTCGCATAAATGGTATGTCTCTGTGGATTGGTTGGATCTAATATCAAAATGTCAATACTCCTAGTTCTGGATCTAGGTACCTAGTGTTAATGATATTGTGCTAGGCTTAGGCTGCTTCACGATTAAAATAATAATCACAAATGCATTAATATAACAAATAATCGGTCTGATAAATTCAGATTATTATTAATATGTTATGATCGGTATATATTATATCGGTATACTACCTTTCCTAGCCAATAAATATTAATTAAAAGGATTTTTTATAAATGAGGAGGGTAAAAACCAGAATATATGGACACAAATTTGCATGGGATAGGAGTTTTATGCCATTTAGTAAAAAAAAATTAGTGCAACCAACTAGAATTTCAACACCAACATTTTTGTCGATGGAAAATCAGACAATAATCTTCATGTGGAAATTGGACTATAATCTGACAGCTATAAAAAGTCAATAGCTTACAAACTATATGATCTCTAACTGTAATTAATATATATATATATATACATTTTAGAAAACGTTTTAAATATTTTTGAACAAGGAGCTTATATTCTTTATTAAGAAAGATTTTAAGCGAATATCTTGTTTGTTCAGTTGCAAAATTTTATAGTCTTAGTCAAAAAGTCTTATAGTAAGTAAATTAATAAAATATATACTATATATTTATTCCGTTTCTAAAATCAATCAATTTTATAGGAAAATTATAGTGTATTATTTATTTAAAATTATGTAGTGTAATCTTATGTTAATTTTATAATTATCCATAATATCAATCAAATATTTTTTATACTTTCACAATATATTTAACTGCTGTTAACAGCCTAATTTATATATATATTTGATATTAATACTTTTTAGCTAAGGCTATAGTATATTGTAACTAAACAAATAAGTTATATTCTAAACTCTCCCTTCTTATATGTGATCGCTATCTTCTTTAGCATCTCATCTTACAACTCATTCAGTTACACGCTGTTGTAATAATTATGCTAATGGTTCCAGAGATTATGAAGGTTATATTTAGAACCAACATTTTCTTGTAGTAGAAACAAAAACCTATATTTGAAAAACCTCCCTCAATACACCTTAACAATATTTAAGCATCTATCTCCCCATCATCCGTAGTCTACTCTACTGCGAAACTAGCGCCTTAGACCATGCATCCACCGAAGTGGGTTTGATTGATTTCATCAATAACTATGAAATAGCCCCAATATATTAAAATTGTACCTAGATGAGATCTTGATGCCCTTACGTTATAATATTGAAACAATTGAGAGAGCTCATCCTGGATTTGAACCATATTTTCTCAAACGCCTTAACGCACTGAGTTACGGAATTAAACTGGAACCGTAGCAGACGAGTGGAATGGATTAGGATCAACTAGGATTCACTAAATTATATGGTCTTCGCTGGACTCACAAATCATGGTAATATCTGAACAGTAGATCGCAATCCCTTAAAAAAAACTATTTACGATCGTTTTTTATTCTTTCCAATTTAAAATTGGACGTTCAAAACAGCTGTGGTACGTAGATAGTGAGTGAGATTGCGTCATTATTTACCTTTGTAGACCGTAAAAAAAGATATTTTCTATCAAAATACTACTTTCTGCAATTTCGGTGACCTGGCGGTCTAGGGGTAAGGTGTCAGACTTCTATGCTAGCGGCTGGGGTTCAATCCTCGGTCCCGGCAAAGATTTATCTGATTACCACACCCTTCCTTCACCTCTGACAAGACATCTTGTGAATGTGGTGAATGCCAGGACTCCACCGTGGTTCGGATTCCACGTTAAACTGTAGGTCCTCCATTTCATCTCACAATCACCCTACCATTACACATTAGCGTAAGTGCGTATAACCCGAACGGGTAGTAAGACGCGGTGCTATTAATAATAATAATAATTCTGCAATTTCATCGACAGGAAAAACCGTAATTACTAAAAAAGTTAAATATTAAACTAGAGATTGTAAGAATGTAAAAGAAAGGTTAAATAACTATATATTTTTGGTAAATAATTCAATCCAAAATTCTTTTAATTTTAATTTTTTTGCCCTGCATCTTGCTATTCTTCAGGGTTAACCATAAATTTAGACTATACTGAAGTTTAGATATGAGGACAATATGAATTAAAAAGATGTACACACTTTTAAATACATTGTACATTTTATTAAAGAGCGTTTTAATTGTGTAATGAAAAAAAATAAACACTTCGGTGGTTGAATCTTTTTTACTTGTCCATATTGTAATGTTATCCTCCCAACTTCATTTAGATCTTCCCAGTGTTATCTTCCTATTGGGTTTGCCAGTCAATACACAAAACACTGTTCTAGATTCTCCCATTGCACTTATGTCCCACCATAATGATTTATTAATCTTATAATTTAAAATGTACGGTATATTTTTAAAATTTTCTACATTTTTATTTTAATGTTTATGCCACACCACAGTAATGAAACTGCCCATTTCATTAATTGGGCAAATTTATTCTCAATCCGTGAACTGGTTTCTTTACTGGTTCATTTAAATAGCTGGGCAAAGATTGCATTAACTCTTGCCCATATGATGAACTGGAACTAATTTTACCATATACTACAAGCTTTATTGACACTCGTTTTAAGATGTTATATTAAACTAACCAAACCTAACTTGACCAAACCTTCTACTATAAAACGATTGAAAGTTAAATTAAATCAAATAACCATTTCTGTTATTCACTTGTCCATTTCCTCGATTGACTAACGATTGAAACTGCTCAGTTCCTTAAATATCCAGTTCATGAAATGAGCAGCACAAGCGCTTCAGAATTCATTAACTGAACTATTTTTGGTCCATTTTGTGAGCTGGTCATGAGTGGAGGCCAGCAAAACATAAATTTACCAAATTCATAAACTGGGCCAGTTCACTAATGCGGTATAGCATTTATAGCTACCAATAGGAAAATCCTCATATCTCAACTTTGCTCTTATTTTTTTTAGCATTTTTTTTACGAATGGTGGGTATGAAGAAGATGAGGGGATGGTACCCCTCTCTTATTTCTTCGGACTGTAATGAACTGGATATTGCATTGTTACAGTATGCAAATCCCGTACACTCATTAATTAGCGCTGGCGTGAAATATAAACGTTAATTTGGTTCTCACTATGGAAATCAGATTAATAAAATAGAGCGTAAAAGTACGTTTCGACCACGAAATTATTCATACAACTCGACCATTACTACCAATTTATTCTGTGAAACAATTTTAACTTGCGTTTGGAGGTTTTGGAAAGGGGCCTGATGGAAATTTTGACGCGTGCTACACGTGGCGTTTATAAATTATTATTACATTTATGTATTTTTGTTTTTTCTGATAAAATATACGGGATGAGTAAAAGTTATAATTAACTATAAATTAACCTGCTTTAGTGGCCGTATGGTCTATGGTGCTACTCTAACAATAGACTGGAATGCTAAAGATTGGGAGATCAGGTTTCAATCTAGGTCGGGGCACTGAGTGTAGTGTTTCCTAAAAGGTTTCCAATCTTCCTCCACGCCAATGCTATTGCATTGCCTCTAAATTAAACCTGTATCATGCCTAATATTTGGGAGTCAAGGAGGATACAAAATTCTGAGTTACAATCCCAGGACTGATCGCAAGACATTGTTGGTATAATAGTTTCTTAGATTACGATGGGTATGAATTGCGGTTTGAACGTGAGAAGGTCGAACATTGGTCAAGATAGGGATAAGGTGTAATAAGATGAACTGGATAGAACTAGTTCAAGATAGGGATAAGGTGTAACAAGATGAACTGGATAGAACTAGTTCAAGATAGGGATAAGGTGTAACAAGATGAACTGGATAGAACTAGTTCAAGATAGGGATAAGGTGTAACAAGATGAACTGGATAGAACTAGTTCAAGATAGGGATAAGGTGTAACAAGATGAACTGGATAGATCTAGTTAAAGATAGGGATAAGGTGTAATAAGATGAACTGGATAGAACTAGTTCAAGATAGGGATAAGGTGTAACAAGATGAACTGGTTAGAACTAGTTCAAGATAGGGATAAGGTGTAACAAGATTAACTGGATAGAACTAGTTCAAGATAGGGATAAGGTGTAATAAGATGAACTGGATAGAACTAGTTCATGATAGGGATAAGGAGTAATAAGATGAACTGGATAGAACTAGTTCATGATAGGGATAAGGTGTAATAAGATGAACTGGATAGAACTAGTTCAAGATAGGGGTAGGTGGCATACTTTTGTAAGTGTAGCAATGAATTTACAATCACCTAATGTCATAGAGTAATTACGTAATCCCTTTCACATTATTGTAATTAGTACATAGGCGTGTAACTCGATTGGATAGTAAGATGGGGTGATAAATAACTCTATTAAATCAGGTAAAGCCGTCTCTAATAAAGATACACATTTTACTTGGCATTATCAGGGCTTTATTTTAGCAAATATAAAATATACGTTGTTTAAGAAATATTGAGTTAACACACTTGAAAAATAAGGTGACGCCATCTTGTGTTCCCGCACAACGACTTTGGTAAGTATGTTTGATTTATTATTTGTTTCTTTTTAGGTTTTATGATAACGTAATTCTTTTTCGCTCTCTGCAGTTTTCCTAGTAGTCTTTAATTTAATTTTACAGTGGCCATGATTATGGTATAGTCGTACAGAAGCATGTCGGCAAGTAATTGAATCGGCTTTCTTTTTAAACACCAACTACCTGCTAAAGGGGTAATGGGACTAAACAAGAATAGACTAGATTCTATCCTTAAACTTATATTAGCTACCAAAATCTAATCACAGTCCAAGACCTTACAATCACATTCTTTTGTATCACATTGAAAAATGCTATACCTACGAGGTTAATTATATTTAAATACTCCATATCATTGTTGGAAAGTAAAATATGTGTTATCTTAAATTTTTATTTTAGATATTTTAATTATATTTTAATATGTTGTATATGTTATTTTTTGACTTGTCGTCAACTTATGTTCTAATAATTGTTTTTGATGATGTTATTGACACATTTTTAAACTTATTATGACATATTTGCTTGTTTAAAGCACAATGTAAAAATGAGTTTAATGGTTTAAATGTTTCATTCGCATGCGTTTTCAATACAAAATATTTGTTGTTAAGAACAAAATCGAAAAGCTTGCTTACTAAGCAAATAACATTTCGGATTCTTTTTAAAAGTAAGCTATGAAAAAAAATCATTTATTCTTTTTTCCAGAAATCCTATCCCCAAAATCACAAATGATAAATTAAAATAAGAAACAAAATAGAAAATATATAAATAAACCTTAATATTTACTATGCGTTGATGATCCTAATCATTCTATAGTCTAAACTAAAGTTTATTTGCTTCTAATATATGTATATTACATCTACTATTAGATGTGCGATATTTAAACTAAAATAACACTACGATAATATCATATGACCTTAATTCCAAACAACATTTTCTAAACCAATCGCCATTATGTTATGTTCACTTTTAAGGTCACATAAATTTTAACTGTAGTAAAACAGATCACTAAATAAACTACACAATTACAAGAGTTTCTCATAGTATGCCAAATAAGTATTAATAATGGTATTCACGTTTAACATATTGATTGTTGGACCAATAATTTTGCCTAAATTACATAACATTTCACTATTTAATAGTAAATCATATTTTTTTTGCTTTCTCTTTTTTTTATCAACTGTATGAAACATCTTCTGAACATCACCTGAAGATAAGGTAGTCTAATGTCGATTGTCAATGTCAGTGCCGACAAGAAGAGTTTATGTTAAGCCTTTAATTATCGAATTCCATTGCAAGCCACCAAACACCTGAGTAATTAGTTTCCTTCCAACCGATATTCATGGGACTATTCGAGTAAATACTAAATACTCAGTACTCAGAAATACTCCATACTCGATAATCGATTGTATAAGTCATTCACGAGCTAAGTCTACCTGGATGACCGCTAGAAATGTTACTAGAAGTAATCCCTAATATATCACTACGCCACCAGCTGACATCTATCACTTTGAATGACTGTAATGAAAACAGATGGTAATATATTAATGTGATAGCTAACCACAGTAATTTAGGCCAAAATTATTTATATACTTATTTGAGTTCGGTCATACAGTTAATCTATAATTTTACTCCCCTTAAAAAATTATTCACACCACTTTCACAAAAATTTCTAACGAACATAGCTTCAAAATGGCGACTGACGAATTAAAACCATATGGTTGAACATAACGGCAAACAAGTTTTTTCAATGATGCAGAAACTAAGTTGATGAAAATATTTTATTCAGTTAAATATTTCAAAATACGATAAAATAATCATAAAATCATTTATTGTATGTAAAAAAATGACAACAATTTTCTCTTTTCCAATTAAATACGATGCCTGTATTAAAAGGTATTTGATGTATGCACTATATTAAACATAATCAGCAACGTTCCAAAACGAAAAATAAGTACTTTTAATTATGTTTAAAATATTGTTTCGAGTTGGATAAAATGAATTTATTTAAAAAATGAAACAGTATGAGAAAACTTAAGTTTACTTTATTTTAAATGTAATATATAACAGGTAGTTAAATATCTTTACATTTATAACAAAACACTGATCCTTTACAAGTGTTGACAACCCAAAACCTAAATATATGATTTTCGAACTGTCATCCAGGTAAAAACCTATCGCGAACGGAATATACCAGTCTACTAGGACAGCAGCTACTAGCTTTGACAGTGGCTGGAAAGTGAAAAAATATCGGTCCATCAAGACACTGTGGATACAGGTCACAGTGAAATATCACTGGTATAAATCATCGATATTTTAAAATCACAGTCACTGCACTCACTGATATCGTAAAATCACTGTTTCGCCCATCTCTACTCTCCATACAATTAGGCTGGGGAACAAACATGTTCGGTATTGAGTTTGGGAAAGATCTGTTAAGGGGCCCAGGTTTTATTAAATTTTGAAATGTTTTTAAACAATAATGATGATAGAATACTTTTTCAATTGTTTGATTATCTCTTCGTTTCCACGGATTAGCAGTATTGGAAACTTTATATTGAAAAATGACACCTGGACATGGGAATTGAATCCGGGACCTTTGGATTAGTACGCCAATGCTCTAACCACTCAGCTATCCAGGGAGAATGACCCTGAGTACGGGACGATTCCTGGATAGCTCAGTGGTTATAGCATTGGTGTACTAAACTAAAGGTCCCGGGTTCGATTTATGCCTTCAGGTTTCATTTTTCTATTCAACGAGTATGATATATACAGTAGCCCCATGGTTTTTTTGGTGCTGACTGACAGCTCACAGATGACTTCTGGCAGTCAACATTTAGGTGTATGTCAGAAATGACAGTTGCTAAACATATGTCTTTGCAGATCATCTTGTTCGGCGTAGGGATACGTAATTTGGTCTGGTAACTTTTTAAAGCTGTCAGTCAGCACCAAAGAAGCCGTGGGGCCACTGTATATGCAGCTATAATCGTAATTATCAAATATAATATTGTGGCTATATAACCCGGTATTAGAAAGGTACCACGAAGAAAACTAATAAAGCTCTCGAAAAAGGGCATAACGTATATCATCCCCAAATGTGGAACAATCCATAACGTATATCATCCCCAAATGTGGAACCATAAGGAGAAACGTCACAGGATTCTTACAGAAACTGAATATGACTCACATTTCGAGTCATGTATTTTATGTATATCATATACAGTAGGCCTACATGTACTGTCTGTAGACTGTCGGTTGTTTTCACCTAAATAAATAATTTTACATTTTGTATTTTTGTAAACTTTTTGCATCCGCATCTATATTATATTTTTCTATCCAATTATCTGTATTGATTATTTTCCGTATTTCCTGGTAGACCCAAATAAATAATGAAGGTTATGCTACTGATATTACAAATAATGTTTATTTGATAACATCTTTGTATTCTTTATTAGAGATCTTGAAAATTCCCAACCACCCATTTTTAGACACATTTGAATACTTTTGGTAGTTTTGATACAATATATTGGATAAGCCTTGTTTCCCGCTTTTTAATATCGTAATTTTGATAATGGATTCATAATAAGTGACTCCTAAAACCCCCTAGTTGGAGTTTATATGTCGATAAATATGGTTTTAGGGGTTCTGACCACGTTTTGGGGGAAATTCCCCCTCTGCGTGGCAGCTCATGATCGAATTTCACATTTTTATTGAATTTACATTTTATTCAGTGAATTGTGAAGGTTTAGTGTTGAAACAAAAACCAGGAATGCTTAAATAATTCTAAAAAATATAATCCTACGGTGTCACAAAATTATTAATTTTTATCTTTAAGTAGTAGTTTTTTACACGATATTTTATAAATCCTCTACAACTTAGGCTATTCGGCTTGGCCACCGAAATGGTCTGCCTGGATATGGACTAAAGAAAGTTCTGTGGAAGCATATGTATATCTAGAGTAGGAAACTATAAAAATATGTATATTTATTATTATTATTATTATTATTACCGCGTCTTACTAACCGTTCGGATTATATTTACTTACGCTAATGTGTAATGTTAGGGTGATTGTTAGATGAAATGGAGGACATACAGTCTAACGTGTGATCCAAACCACGGTGGAGGCCTAGCATTCCACATATTCACAAGTTATGTATATTTAAAACGCTCGTCAATGATTTCAAGGAGCAGAAAGTATAGTTACTGCGTAAACCCATCAAAGGTTAGATAAACAAGAAGACCTTCACTATCTATTTTGCACATTGATATCTAATTGTGATAGTCCTTAGACTTCTTAGGTGCGTCAAGTTAAGATGCAACCAGCCTCTAAAAATAGCTTATGAAGCTGGCAAACCGTTAAACTACTAGTGCAAACAAAATGTAAGAGTAAAATAAATGATAATTGAATATTTTTTCCAAGAGAAGAGAGGGATATTGTTAAAATCACACATAGACCATTCTCCGTGCGCCACTGTCTTAAACGGCAAAACCTCACTACTGTAATATACTGACACATTAATCCATACGCCAATGGTTAAATCTTGATGCCTGTCAATTTAGTTAAATATTAATAGCTACAATAAAACAACAATCAATAATTTAGTAAAATGTTAACAACAAAACTATTGGTTTGGCAACCATAACATACCCTTCCTATTAAATCTAAGGTGTATTATGTAAGTCATTTACCAAGGTCATAACATATTTAATGAGCTAACCTACAACATTAAAATAATATAAGAACTACAATATGATTGTATTTATAAAATACAGATCACCGCTTGTTCTAATAAGGAGCCATATAAATCGCTTCTCTTAAACTATTCCACGTCTTGTCAATAGACGCTCGGCGTCCTTCTCGACAGCCCTTTTATGACGCTTAGCGTGTAACCGGTTACCAAGACGGCATTCCATTTTTACGAGCGTCCAGCTTGACTTTAAAAGAACCCATCAGTGAATGACGTGACTAAAGCAGACATCGTCAAGGGAGGCGTCTTTAACTGAAGTGATGGGATGACCGGTCCCACCTTCGCCTGCCATAGGTTGTGCCTTGCTTCCCGCTTGACAGGCCAGTACACACAGTTGGCAGAACGTATAGACCTCTGGAGTAGAGACTAGTGTATATCCTTGTACACACAGTTTGTAGAATATATAGACCTCTGGAGTAGATACTAGTGTATATCCTTGTACACACAGTTTGTAGAATATATAGACCTCTGGATTAGATACTAGTGGTATCCTGGTACACACAGTTTATAGAAAATATAGATTCTCTGGATAAAATACTAATGGTGTTCTGGTACACACAGTTTATAGAGCATCTAAACTATCTGGAGTAGATACTAGTGGTATCCTGGTACACACACTTTATAGAACATATAGACCTCTGGAGCAGATACTAGTGGTAACCTGGTACACACAGTTGGCAGAACATATAGACCTCTGGAGTATACTAGTGTATATCCTTGTACACACAGTTTGAAGAGCATATAGACCTCTGGATTAGATACTAGTGGTATCCTGGTACACACAGTTTAAAGAAAATATAGACTCTCTGGAGAAAATACTAAGGGTGCTCTGGTACACACAGTTTATAGAACATATAGACTTCTGGAGTAGAGATCAAATTAATGCCATGGACGTGTCATATTATTCTAGTAAGCTAAGGAAGAACTTGAAAGTTATTAGAGACGATTTGTGGCATGGACATGCCTGACTTTTCAATTTTGGGTAAAATTATATTAATATTAACTTTTCCATTTATAATAACGACTTTTATAGTACTGAACCATCCTTAACAAGATTAAGGGGAATAAAGGAGGTCCAAATATAACAAAAATATAACGGGGAAAAAAATGGCAATAGAAGCGAGAGCTTGGAGTTCTTTGCTTTGATTGTCTGTGGACAAACATTCAAGACTAAGACTCCGCAACTCCCACCCGTTGCGGAGTTTAATAAGAGAACGGTCTATCTCCAGAGATAGTTAAAAGAACAAAAAGGTACACCAGAATAAAGACTCAATCAATAACACATAAAATAAAATACCTAGGATATGGTGGATTAAAGTTATGAATAAGAAAAGGAAATGTTTCAAGTTGGTATTTAATTAACAGGCAATCAAACCTTTGAGAAAATATATAATTAATATTATGTGACAAAATTGACATTTACGAAATATTTGAGACATCATTAGCGTATGCAAGCAATATCTATATGTATATATTTAGGGAAAACCAGCATGGTTTATATTATTAAACAAATTTTAATATCTTAGAAAAATCGCCATTATCATAAATTAACCAAATACTGTAAAATGGCATTGATCACTTAAAAAACAATATCAAACAATTAGTTAAGAGTTCATGTGTCACAATAAAATAGATCATCAAAAAGGTTATCCTTAGTTGGATGATTATAGAAAATATTTCTCCCAAACATTTAGAATATAGATCTATACACCAAATTAACTAGCCACATAATAACTTTAAATTCTACCCAAATATTTACTTTCCTTCTTTTTTTTATTAACAATTATACCATTTTGTCATAACAACAATGAATTGCAAAAAGTTGACGTTGAGACTTTATGGATAAAATAACTATCATTTAATTTTAGAAGCTTTACTGAACCCATAAACATATTTAAATTTATTATCAAGAGACCGAATAATACCATATTCATGAGATTCAAAATCGACCCTTGTCAATGGTAACAAATCGTAAACATCCTAAAGTTTATAGTCGATAGTTCTTTATTTATCGAAGAACAAAAAAAGATCGATCATTGATATAAATGTCTCCATCGTGCAGATAATCGACTTAGAAGTGAAGTTGAGCCTATTTTCAATTATTATAACTTTAAGATTAAATCACCAAAAATAAGTTTACATGATATAAATAGGAAATATTAATGAAGCCGAAAAGAAATTTTGACCTTACATTTTATATTACTCGAAGCTAGAGCTTCTCCTGCTCCCAATCTGATCACGCCCAAGAATGACGTCTGATCGCTCAGACGCCACTATATATTCAACGCAACCCAGAAAAAAAACGACGCGAAAAGGGGTTGGGGGGCACACATGGAACATTCGTGAACCGCACACGCGCATGAGAATATACATCTAGAATGTTCCTTTCAGTCCAAAGCTCCTCCTAAACTAGGGGTGAGTAGAACATCTTCACAACAAAAGATCTTTGTCACTAAGATCTTTGGCACAAACCTAATACACAATCGGGTTTCAGTATTACATCCAACGCGCAGCTGAGTAGGTGTGTTTTGATAGCAACTCGCGTTAGTGTTCTCTGTTGACATCAGCTGCAGTTTGATGGGGTAAGTTTAATTACTTTTATTTGTACAATCAAGTTGCTGAATGCTACAGTACAGACCGATTTAATATTCATCTCTGTAATCAAAAATGTATTTCAAGCAAAACATAAAAATTATTTCAAATATGTAACTGCATTCTTTAATTATTAATAAGACAAATATAGTTAACAATGTTTCGTTAAACATATTATTTAAATTTTTAAGCATATTTGTGAGAACTGCTTTTTTATGAGTTTAATGATAAAAATTTAACCCAAACGAATACTGAATTCACTAAACACATTCTTGTTTATTTCATTAACTACACATATAAAATTGACTAAAATTATAAAACTTTTGATGTTTTCCAAAACATGTTAGGTTTGTGAAACAAACAAAGGATTGATCATAGCTTAGGCCAATTGTTTCTCAATTTTTTGTAAGGTCATATAAGACTAATATTCTGTGAACAGTATACCTCACTCCCTTCATGTTATTATCGTTATTACAGCCTTACTAGTAGTTCTGTGAACAGTAGACCTCACTCCAAGTGATTATCGTTACTACAGCCTTACAAGTAGTTCTGTGAAGAGTAGACCTCTTTCTCTCCATTTTATTATCGTAAGTTCGGTTTTACTAGTAGTTCCGTCAACAGTAGGCCTATCCTCATGTTATTATCGTAACTACAGTCTTACTAGTAGTCCTGTGAACAGTAGACCTCACTCCAGTAGTCCTGTTTGTTACTACAGTATTACTAGAAGTTCTGTGAACAGTAGACCTTTCTCCATGTTATTATCGTTACTACAGTCCTACTAGTAGTTCTGTGAACAGTAGACCTCTCTCTCCATGTTATTATTGTTACTACAGTCATACTATTAGTTTTGGGAACAGTAGACCTCCCTCTCCTCATGTTATTATCGTTACTACAGTCCTACTAGTAGTTCTGTGAACAGTAGACCTTCCTCCATGTTATTATAATTACTACAGTCTTACTAGTAGTTGTGTGAACAGTAGACCTCTCTCCATGTTATTATTGTTACTACAGTCATACTATTAGTTTTGTGAACAGTAGACCTCCCTCTCCTCATGTTATTATCGTTACTACAGTCTTACTAGTGGTCCTGTGAACAGTAGACCTCACTCCAGTAGTCCTGTGAACAGTAGACATCTCTTCATGTTATTATCGTTACTACAGTCTTACTAGTAGTTCTGTGAACAGTAGACCTCCCTCCATGTTATTATCGTTACTACAGTCTTACTAGTAGTTCTGTGAACAGTAGACCTCCCTCCATGTTATTATCGTTACTACAGTCTTACTAGTAGTTCTGTGAACAGTAGACCTCCCTCCATGTTATTATTGTTACTAAAGTCATACTATTAGTTTTGTGAACAGTAGACCTCCCTCTCCTCATGTTATTATTGTTACTACAGTATTACTAGAAGTTCTGTGAACAGTAGACCTTTCTCCATGTTATTATCGTTACTACAGTCCTACTAGTAGTTCTATGAACAGTAGACCTCACTCCCGCCATGTTATTATCGTTACTACAGTCCTACTAGTAGTTCTGTGAACAGTAGACCTCCCTCCATGTTATTATTGTTACTAAAGTCATACTAGTAGTTCTGTGAACAGTAGACCTCCCTCCATGTTATTATTGTTACTAAAGTCATACTATTAGTTTTGTGAACAGTAGACCTCCCTCTCCTCATGTTATTATTGTTACTACAGTATTACTAGAAGTTCTGTGAACAGTAGACCTTTCTCCATGTTATTATCGTTACTACAGTATTACTAGTAGTTCTGTGAACAGTAGACCTCCCTGCATGTTTTTATTGTTAATACAGTATTACAAGTAGTTCTGTGAACAGTAGACCTCACTCACTCCATGTTAGTATCGTAGTTAAACCATACTAAATTACTATATATAAGTTTCCAACTGAAATATTTTACATAATTTTGCTTTGTATATTCAGATTTTTTTTACTCTGTAATCAAATTAGAAAGAAATCAAATATATGTTATACTAAATAGCATATTGAATAATCATAGAAAAACCAAGGACTAGGACAATATTCATACAACATAGGGTATCAATTTTAAAAAAAATAGACCTTGGCATCAATGGCTTACTTAGAATTATACATTCAAACTATTTATGAGCTTCTAAACGGAATAGTTTTGAGCGTGCACCACCATTAAGTATATAACCAGATTGAAAACTTATGTACACTCTGTTTACCTTGAAAGTAGCAAATCTATCACACTTGAATACACTAGGGTTCAGTTTATATTATACTGCCATAGTGTAATGTGTACAGGTAGTATAAATGTAGTGTGCATTAATGTTACGAGATATTTTTAAATAATATATTTGAAACATTTATTTATATTTGTTCAACTTATTTGGTTTCTTCCATTGAACCAATAAACAGATAGACATAATTTGGGATGTCATTCCTGAAAAAGGTTTCATCAAATTAAAAAAAAAACACTGTACATACGTTTTTTGCCCTGAGTTCAAATAAATTAAATGTCCAATTTTGTTATAATTGGTCAACGCATTTGATATTTATTGCAGAAAAAAAATGCACAAATAGATAAGTGGGTAGACAGACAGAAGAAATTCCCAATAGTCATGTTTGGACAGAAAATAGCTTCTTGGTCAGTAATTAAAATATATTTACTTCTTAATGGAGGGTTGGAGTGCTAATGTCAGCATGGATAAGGCTAGATGAATCTGTTTAATAAGTGCATAATTGCCTGTGTGGAGTCGCAGAAAACTTTGCCAATATGTACATATTTTAACTAGTCAAAATAAATTATGCAGGGAGCTTCGTAAACTGTGGGACCCTCTCTAGCGGTAAACAAGTGATATAATAAACGTGAACAATATTTTATACAAACATATGTTTCATTTTATCTTGTTTTCTAATTATATTACTACTACTATTATTATTATTACCGCGTATTACTACCCGTTCGGGCTATACGCACTTACACTAATGTATAATGGTAGGGTGACTGTGAAAGGAAATGGAGGACCTACAGTTTAACGTGGAATCCGAACCACGGTGGAGACCTGGCATTCCTCACATTTACAAGATGTCTGGTCAGAGGTAAAGGAAGGATTTGGTAATCAGATAAATCTTTGCCGGGTTCTAGTTATAACTATGCTATAACTTCAGTAATATGGAGCTGCTTGTCATTAAAATAATTTCTTTAAATGGCTACCTTCAGCCTGAATTCATGCGTGTAGTCGTATTGTAGAATGCTCCATTTAAAAAAAAATTACCAAGCGTTTATAATAACTAATAATAACCCATAGAACATATCTGGTCACCAGGTGATAGAGATAGAGTGCCTAGGTTATACAAACGGTTTAATTGCACCACTTGTTTTTAGCTCGGAAACAAGGTCAAATGGGACACAATTTTGTATGATTTTTTTTTTATGGTTTCTACTTTCTCATATCAAGAGATAGTTATGTGAAGTGAAAAAATCAGTCTCGTGATTATAGCTGATCTTTACGATTTTGGATGAACATGAAGGGGAAAAAATGGGTTTTTCAAATGTTATCTGTTTCCGTGTTTTTCCATTTTTCGGTCTGTCCCTGGCCACGGACCCAAAACGGTTTAGTGAATATGGTTCAAACTCGATACTTGTTTGTATAGAGTATTAACATTAATTTTTTTCTCTACTAAATCCCTTCAATTATGGGTAGTTTACTAATGAGTAAATTTTGTGAATTCATAATTTTCCGAGAATGGTTCTAAAGATTTTGTTTACACTGCAAATAAATATTTGATTGACATAACAAATAGTAAATAGCACTGTCAAATTGGTTTTTAGGTGAAAATTTATTGAAGGGTCGTTTGCTGATGGGAAATGTTGAATAATTCAATTGTTTCAAAATAGCTCAAACGATTATTTTCAAAATGTTTATTTGAAGATTGTGTATAGGGAAAAATAAGAGTGTGCAATTCTTTTGGGATTGCAGTTTATTTATGGGTAGTTTACAAATGACTGATTTCATTTTATTTGAAACAAAATTACAAGTGGCTTTAACGATTTGGTTCAAAATTGGTATCTTGGGAGTGTTTGTCATGAAAAATAACCCTATATACTTTGTTTTTGGTAAAAACTAGAAAAAGGTCGTTTGTAGTGAGTGATTTTAAAGAATTTGAACTATTTTCAAAAAGGCAATAAAAATATTACTATAAATATACAGGCCTACCTGGGAAATGTTTGGCATAAATGTGACAAATAAATCTGTATAGTTATGTTTTGCAGAAAAAAAATCAGATTTTAATAGTTTACTGATAATTTTTTTAAATTTGAATGATTATTTTAAATGGCCTTAGTGATTTTGTTCAAAATTAGTAACCGGATCTATTTTATTTATCAATAATGATGTATCTGTCTGTATCTAAAATATATTAATTTAAGGGTTGTTTACGTTAGACAAAATAGAAATATATATTTATTTTTTTAAAGTTACCTTGAAAATTTAATTCAAACTGTAAATCTGGGAATAATTCTTTCCATGTAAATAAGAATACACACGTTTGTATATTTATGAATATATAATTTTAAAGTAGTAAACAAATTATTTATTTTTGAAAATTAAAATTTTGCTAGATATATTTGAATAATTTAATTTAAAATGTAAAAATAAAGAGAGATGGTTGTTATTGACAAGCTTTTGTGTTTGTTTTTATGAGGAACATATACATAAGGGTAGTTTAGTCAAAATTTATTTTTGAATATAATCTTCCCACATGCTAAGGTACACCTTGGTTTTTTTTAAACAACTTCTCTTACTACCTGTTCAGGCAAAATGTATTTATGATATATATTTAATAGTGTGTGTCAGGTGACCTGGTGGTCTAGGGGTAAGGTGTCAGACATCTTTGCTGGCGGCCGGGGTTCAATCCTCGGTCTAGGCAAAGATTTATCTGATTACCAAACCCTTCCTTCACCTCTGACAAGACATCTTGTGAATGTGGGGAATGACAGGCCTCCACCGTGGTTCGGATTCCATGTTAAACTGTAGATCCTCCATTTCATCTCACAATAACCCTACCATTACACATTAGCGTAAGTGCGTATAACCCGAACGGGTAGTAAGACGCGGTGCTAATAATAATAATAGTGTATGTCTAGAGAAGGAATCATTTTAGGTGTAATATACCCTCATTATCGTTAAAAGAGAGTGGAATACCACGTATAAAAATCGAAACAACCAAGATTCAAACCGCGATCTCCCCATAATGGGTCGGCCACTCTAACAGTTTAGTGCTACCTTGGCTCTCCTGGCCACAGAATCGGGACCTTGTATATTAAAAAGTACTTCCTTTGGAAAGCCTATAGACGTTGGAAAATATAACCTAAATTCAACTCAAAATAAATTGTAATTTATAGCAAACAAAATATTTGGTATATTTAAAAGATAAACATTATTGTGACAATATTTCTGAATTAAACGGATAATTTTGGTCAAAAAGAGAATTCCACTAACGCTACACTAAATTTCCACATCCGTGTGAAAGCCAGAATCTTTTTGAAACGCTGCTCGTCTGCAGTATTTTTAGCCTCGCTCCCGGGCATCACATTCGCATTAATAATGCATGTTCCTCTTACACGATGAAGTATCCCTGTACGTATTCCGTTTCAAGCGGAGCGCCTGGAATAGTTATTTAAAAGGTATGTGAGTCGTTCAGTCCTAAAACTTTGGCTTTCGAAAAAATGGAGGACCAGACACAACATTGGACATTTTCTTTTTATTACTTCATTTGATCTCGCCGAGTAAATAACTCACAATTCTGGTAATATTGTATACTGGGATCCTGGATGGAGAAAAGTATAGTTTTGTTTATTAAGAGAGTGAATATTTCTGGTTGTTGATCTTGATGGTAAGACCTTGATGTTGATGGGAAGATAAATTTAGAATGGACTTGAAAGATATAAGGTGTAATGAGGTTGACTTGCTAGTACTATTTACAGATAGTGATATGGTGTGATTTGATGTAATGGATAGGGTTAGGTTGTAATTAGGTGGACAGGAAAGATCTAGTTGAAGATAAGGATAGGGTGTAATTAGGTGGACAGGAAAGAACTAGTTGAAGATAGGGATAGGGTGTAATTAAGCGGACTGGATAGAACTAGCTCAAGATAGGGATAGGGTGTAATTAAGCGGACTGGATAGAACTAGCTCAAGATAGGGATAGGGTGTAATTAGGTGGACAGGAAAGGTCTAGCTGAAGATAGTGATAGGGCGTAATTAGGTGGACAGGAAAGGTCTTGTTGAAGATAGGGATAGGGTGTAATTAGGTGGACAGGAAAGGTCTTGTTGAAGATAGGGATAGGGTGTAATTAGGTGGACAGGAAAGGTCTAGTTGAAGATAGTGATAGGGCGTAATTAGGTGGACAGGAAAGATCTAGTTGAAGATAAGGATAGGGTGTAATTAGGTGGACAGGAAAGGTCTTGTTGAAGATAAGGATAGGGTGTAATTAGGTGGACAGGAAAGATCTAGTTGAAGATAAGGATAGGGTGTAATTAGGTGGACAGGAAAGATCTAGTTGAAGATAAGGATAGGGTGTAATTAGGTGGACAGGAAATAACTAGCTCAAGATAGGGATAGGGTGTAATTAAGTGGACTGGATAGAACTAGCTCAAGATAGGGATAAGGTGTAGTTAAATGGACTGTAAAGAGCTAGTCCAAAATAGAGACAATATATATACTATTTCAAGTTTGACCATCGACTTTTAAGATGATGTCATTGATTGCGGGTTAGTTACCGAAATAATATCACAACTGTCCGGTCGACCTAACGCTAATTTATCGGTAGATGGCCTAAGAAAACTACATATCTATTGAGAGTCAATCTTTAGGTAAACCCTTAATTATAACAAGTACTTTCAAATAATAATTGAGTGTGACCAAAACATGTTTTATATTGTTATTTTTTATTTTCTCGCTCTTACGGGTAGAGAAAGTTTTGTGATCGTAAAAAAAAACGAACTCAAGTTTTTGAAGAATCTTGACGTTTCATGACCCCCTCGAATACAAACAAGTTGTTATTGACATTCCGTTTGTCTGTCCGTCAGTCTCTCTGTACCTCCAAATAGAGCCTAAACTGTTTTACCGATCGGGCTAAAACTTGATATCTAGGATTTTCATAGGGTCGCCCCGAAGTGTTTTTGGAACTGGATATCTAACCCTAAAATTAAGGGTAGTTTACTGAATGGTAAAAAAAAAGAAAATCCATTTTCTCAAAATAGACTCTAACGATTATATTAGATTTGATTTCTTAACATTTATAAATATTCCAAACAAAATGGCCTCGTTAAATATTTCAGCAAAATGACTTTAAGGTCTCCGGTCTGATGTGTAAATTAACTTTTTTTTATAATATCTCCTAAACTATTTGAGATATGAAATTACTTATCGTTAAAAATATGTAGGTATGTTTATAATACAAATATTCTATAAGGAGCATATTTTTATAAAACTAATAGCTTTCAAGCTATACGTGTATATATATATATATATATATATAAGTTATATATATATATATAAGTTATATATATATAAGTTATATATATATATACTTATATATATAAGTTATATATATACTTATATATATAAGTTATATATATATAAGTTATATATATAAGTTATATATATATAAGTTATATATATATATACTTATATATATAAGTTATATATATATATATTTAACTTTTCCGACAAAAAAGGTAAAAGTAATGCGACCGCAAAATTAAATCTAACATGAAATTTTGATGGATGTCGACGTCTCAAGACATCCCAAACCATAAAAAGTCGTCTTTGCAATGACGTCTGGCTGTGTGTCTGTTTAAATTTAAAATAAAGAGTAGTTTAAGAAAGGGCGAAAAGAGAAAAAAATTATTTTCTCAATATCAACTCACACGATTTTGATTAAAATTCTTATCTAGGTGGTATTAGGATTATAAATAAATTGGCTAGTTTCATTTTACCATGAAAATGAATTTTAGGGTACTTAACATATTTAGGGTACTATACATTGTAAAATTGTAGTAGCTATTAAAAATAAATACTTTTATATCAAATATATTTATATAAATCCAACAGTCTCTGAGATATTGACAAATATATTAATACAATTTTGTGAGCTTTATTACACTTTAACGCAATAATTATCCAATACCATAGAGTCATTAAATATAAGTAAGTCTCTAAACGTTTATGTTGATTTTCCTTAAACCTATAAGGAGAAATGTTTGTGCAACAATGATCAATTTCAATTCTAGACTCAATAGTCAATATTTACATTTTTAATGGTCAAAATTTATAAATGAGGAATTTAATAGCAATGCGATGGCATGAAAATTTGCATGCAATACCTTATAAAATGTCGAACATTTTAACCGGAAGTTAAGATTTTATTACGAATTTTTGACCCTTGTGGACCCAGCACTGATCTTTTTTTTATCGGTCCAAACATACAAATGATGACAATTCTTTAAAAACAAAATTATAAAATTAAAACTGGGACTAAAAAAAAATTGTACATAATTATAGTGCAATTTATGCTTGGGTTTGCTAGTGTATTATTTCTTTTTGCATATATAACGATCTTTGAGTAAATATCTTTATTTTCAAACAATAGAGCGAGAAAGTCCGTGTGGCGTTTCATACTATATTTTTATTTTATAAAAAATAAATTAAATCGTGTAGTTGGAAATAATATATGTTAACTATTTTAAATGTTTTTTATATAAAATTGAAGAGATATGTTTTTGAGTTAAGGCTAAGTTCAAAAAATATATATATAAAATGTGCATTGAAATAAAGCATAATCATACAGGAGAAACGATGAAGGATCGCTGGACCTTTGATATGTTTATCCGTCAATCGGGGAACAACATGGTAGCCAATTACTACCTTAAGAGCATGTAGATAAGTAAATTTGTATCGAGACAAAATGCTACATGCTACACGCAGACTAGGTAAAGTTGGCATAGTATTACAGCTGTCGCTAGGTGGGATAAGATTGGGTTTTTGAATGGCTATCCAATATCCTTTCACGCAAAAGAGATTACATTTACTTTAACTTCCATCCTATTTATTTTTGATCAACATTGCTAACACAGCCACCGGTAGCTCAGAGTTGTAATTATGCTGCTGTTAGCGCAGGGTGTCTATCCTTCTATCGGCCCCTGCACCTAATATATATATTATTCATTTATCTTACACTGTTCTAACAATATTTATTATTTTACGTTTATGGCATAAGATTAGTAATTTTTTGTGTTTTAATATATCAGGGGAATAAGTTTTTAGTTTGAAAATTATTAATATACTTTTATAAAGCAATTTATTTTAAATATTTTATTTACTGACCCATATGACAAAAAAAAAATTAGCTCTGAATTTAACACTCCTATACAGGGTGGGTATAAATTAATACCTAAATTTAAATTGCTAATAAATTTACCTTCTATCTTTTGATAAATTTTGTTAAACAAGTTTGTTTATGGATCATACTGTGTGAGAACTTCCGGCTATATTAATTTTCACCATAGGCACCAGCATTTTCCATAACTCTCAATAAACGTTTGGGAATGTCTGAAACTGCTTTCATCAGAGAAGAGGGTGGAGTGTTGATCATATCTTGCCAAATACGCTGATCAAATTGATCCAGAGCTTTAATTTTGGTTAGATAAACCTCCTCCTTCACTCATTCCCACAAGAAAATCTCTTAGTGCATGATGTGAATGCTTCGTGCATGCCATTCCTGTTTAACGCGTTTAACCGGTCAATGTCCTGGAAAGTGGTTGTTTCGCTAACCATGGACATTGATTACCAAACGTGGCAAGCCATCCACCATCTTGTAGATGAGGTCATTGAGGTCGTTCAAAGTTGACGCGATAGACCAAAACTTGTTTTTCAGCATGTTTAGTTACCGCTCTGCATTCATTGTGCCCCGAATAAGAGATTGACCCACAACCTGTGCGGCTGGCGTGCTGCACCAAACCACGCTCTTGGGCCAGTTATGCATCTTTTCAGTTAATACTTTAGGATCATCTGATGCCCTGTCATGACAGTTATGGTGGTTAAAAACCCGCCTGCCCACCTCCGCAAGATATATCTCTTTATGCCTGCAAATTATGCCAAACAACTGGGCCAGATCATGGTATACCGACCAAACATGATCTTACCGTGGTCCAACCCGTGATAAGTGATCACAGTATTCTGCGGATAGTTGCTGGCAGTATTACGTCCTCCAAGCACAACAACTTAAGTATTTCTTGAGAAGTGTCAAGATTGTGTGACAGGTTAGACCACTTTCAAGAGCAGCCTGAAGTGTCGATTTGTTTGGACATCTGACGAAGAAATTCTGCGTCACTTGGAGGTTGCCCTCCAACTTGGATGTTGATGGACGACCACGTCTGCTGCTATCTGACCGTGATCCCGTAATCATCAGCTCTGTATGAGAGTTATTGATGGTTTTAGGATCCAACACAGCCTGAAGTCCAAACGCTCCGCCACCATCACTGAACTGTTTCAATGATTGCCAGACTTCGTATTGGGAGGTCCGCTGAGCTCGTCTACACAAGAGCAAGCGTTGTTGTACCATGTTAGCCTGCTGGCGGCTGCTCAGTTCTCATCCTACAAGGAACAAAATACATTATGTTTCATAAAAATTTATATTAATAAATAGTCAAGTTATTAGGCTTTTATTATTATTATTATTATTAGTATTATTATTATTAGCACTGTGTCTTACTACCCGTTCGGGTTATACGCACTTAAGCTAATGTGTAATGGTAGGGTGATTGTGACATGAAATGGAGGACCTATAGTTTAACGTGGAATCCAAACCACGGTGGAGGCCTGGCATTCCCCACATTCACAAGATGTCTTGTCAGAGTATTAGCCTTTTAAATTGGGGAGTTAATTTAAAACCACCCCATATATATATATATATATATATATCGCTAAAACATAATATATACATATATATATATATATACTGTAGTAAGGTTGTATCTTCTTTCTTATTCCCTTTTCCTTATTCTATATAATAATTTCCCTCTACGATGACATGTTCCAGTGATTTTTCGCCATCTTCAAATCTTATTTGTATTAAAGATGATTGATTTTACTTCATACTATTGTAAAGTTTGTTGATCATCTCACTAGATAAAATTTTCACAAACTTTCCAATAATATGAAGTAAAATAAATCTTCTTTAATATAAATAAGACTTGTAGATGGTAAAAAATCACCGAAAATATGTTGTCATCATAGAAAAAGTGTAGTATATAAAATAAGGAGAAGGAAATAATAATGAAGATACAACTATACTATAAAATATTACTACTCCTTACTAAATACACATGAACATTATTAGTAATAATATGTACATGTTATTATTATTTTCTAAGCGGTAATCTTAGTAAAGAAATTACCTAAACTTCCATATTTAAAATTGGGATGTGGAAACATTGAAAGAATAGTAACAATAATAACCCAAACAAACTTTCAATGGATGTGTATTTTTTATTGCAGGTTTACCTAATATAATTTTCATTATTTGATGCATTTTTATGTAACTTATTTTGTTCATTGTTGTATTAAAATATGTATTTTCACCAATTCTTGTAAAAGATTTTGGTATCATTTTTTGTAGTATAATTAGAAAAAAATTAATCCTAGCATTGTTCCTAAATTGTTCACAAGCACACCTAGTGGGGCCGTCTTTTGAAGGTCATCGAACCATTGCCAAAGATAGTATATGAAAAGGTAAAAACACATTTTTTAAAGGTGCAATACCTAGGAGTGCGCCCACCTTAGTTATTAACACACGTACACACACATATACACACATACACACACGGACACACACACGGACACACACACTAATTTTACAATATATTATAGTATATTTTATTTATGAGGTTTTAAGAGTCATCGTTCTTTAGCGGTTTTTATATTTATTGCGGAACGTAGTACCTTAATAATTATAATAAAATATTCCTTTGATTTAATTATAACATTATTTTCGAGTAGGTGTGCCGTCATTTTCCTCGCTAAAATACTAGTGATTCTGGATTCTCCTTTCCGCCACTAATCTTGTGTTATTTATAACTTGATTGTTATGTAACGTTGGAATCAAGAAAATGTTCCTTTCGCTTCCCTTTCACCGACACTAAAACCTTTCACGCTAGTACATACACTCTGTTAAGGTAAACTATAGAAACTTCAAGAATAATATTAAATTAAATATATTTCCCCATCCATACGCTGAATGTTTTCATTATTATTATAATTAGCACCGCGTCTTACTACCCGTTCGGGTTATACGCACTCACGCTAATGTGTAATGGTAGGGTGATTGTGAGATTAAGCGGAGGACCTACAGTTTAACGTGGAATCTGAACCACGGTGGAGGACTGGCATTGCCCACATTCACAAGATGTCTTGTCAGAGGTGAAGGAAGGGTTTCGTAATCAGATAAATCTGTGCCGGGACCGAGGATTGAACCCCGGCCGCATTTTCATTATTATTTCGATACTGAGCTAAGTACAAGTCAACTATATAAGTGTTAATGACAAACCAGCGTGGGGACTATGAAAAAAGTAAGATATACTTTGAACTTCTGCTAAGTTTGATAGTGAATAGATAATAGTTTTCAACGATGTGTAAGTATAGACGCATGCGCAGAAATGATACCAGTATTATTTTTATACAGCCGAATGAACAGGAATTCCCTAGGCTTCAAACAAAAGCAGAGCTTAATATATGACAGTATTCAAAGCATTTCTCATGTTTCTTAGTAACTACTTCACTGGCTCTTTCGCGATGGTTGACATAACTATGCCGGTACAAGTTTCTTTATTGAATTAATAACGAAAACACTGGCCATATTTATAGGGCCTTTGGACCGAATTATGTGTAATTTTCCTCAGAACATGATTTAATTACTCTTACTACGAGGGTATGCCAGATATATTCCTTGATTAAGACACTGCTTATTTTCTATGAAAATTATCTTATTAAAAATATACATTTAAAAATGTTACTATAGTACCTTTATCTATGTGAAGCATGGACTTCATTTCCTCCATTATTATACAGTCTTAAGATTTCTCGTTGGATTTCATGTTGATATATTTATTCAGTGATCAATTTAGACTAAAACCAAATTAATACCATATTAAGAAGTATATTATATTCTTAGATAATAACCGTTGTTCATGTGTTATGATATGTCAGTTATGCAATATATGTAATAATAATAATATTTAGCACCGCGTCTTACTACCCGTTTGGGTTATACGCTTGAAGTACTAATTACGCTAATGGAATAGGAGTTGGGAAGGTAGAATTAGAGGAAGCGAACCCACATTTGCGTGGAGGGATAGTGGAAAACTATTTAGGAAAAACCACCACCAGTCCACCCGACCGAGATTCGAACCTCGATCTCCCCGTCCTCAGCAGGCGAGCTCAACACGACTAGTGCGTTAGGCAACCACTCCACCGAGGCGGGTGCAATATATGTGAAAATGTGCCAAAATACGCTCTAGTAACAAGATCGATTGCTTAGAATTTTAACGTAAAATCCCTTGAGATGAGCTAATAAACTAACAATCTTTTAAATAACTACCGTTAGGAAATGTATTTCAAATTTAAAGACTATATAAGCTACACACCTCATTTCACTTAGTTTCAGAAAATTTGTCTTTCCAAATTTCGTTAAAAATGGTCGACACACATTTGGTAGCTAGCCCGGACAGACAAACAGACAGACAGACGGGAAAAAAATGCCAAATGGTCAAGTTAAAACATGACACTGATAGTCTTGGTCGGTAAGTATTATTTCGTAGGGGTAGTATGTATACTATCTATCAAAAGCTATAGCCGCAGTTCATACAAATTGAGTGCTTAAATAATATCTTTTAAACCTTTTTAGTGGTCAGATAAGGTTCTGGCTATAAGTATTGGACTGTACTTGAAATTCTGAACTTAAATACTCTTCTGGAGATAAGGTTCTGCCTATTAGTATTGGACTGTACTTGAAATGCTGAACTTAAATACTCTGTTGGAGATAAGGTTCTGGCTATAAGTATTGGACTGTACTTGAAATGCTGAACTTAAATACTCTTCTGGAGATAAGGTTCTGCCTATTAGTATTGGACTGTACTTGAAATGCTGAACTTAAATACTCTGCTGGAGATAAGGTTCTGCTCATGAGTATTGGACTGTACTTGAAATGCTGAACTTAAATACTCTGCTGGAGATAAGGTTCTGCCCATGTGTATTGAACTGTACTTGAAATGCTGGACTTAAATATTTTGCTGGAGATAAGGTTCTGCCTATTAGTATTGCACTGTACTTGAAATGCTGAACTTAAATATTTTGCTGGAGATAAGGTTCTGCCTATTAGTATTGCACTGTACTTGAAATGCTGAACTTAAATATTTTGCTGGAGATAAGGTTCTGCCTACTAGTATTGGACTGTACTTGAAATGCTGGACTCAAATACTCTGCTGAGATCCCCCATTCTTTTACAAAATGGAGGTTCATTAAATAGCCAAGCTATTGCATTGGTTAATTACAGCTATAGCGTCCTCTAAATAATATTTTATATAGCATATGAATTTGATATTAATTGATCATTCATATGAAGCCTAAGATTTCCACACGTCCATTACAGAATCTGCCTTAAAATAAGTTAAGAAATTACCCTGGGTACAAAAAGACTCTCGGCTAGCTCAATGGCTAGAGTATTTAAATTCTAAGCCAAAGAACCCGAGCATGGTTCCCGTATTAAGGTGTCATATTTAAATTTAAATAAAATGGTGATGGCAACCCACACCCCAATTGAATGTTCCTCCTTCAGTGTCCCCACTTGTGATACTTTAAGATGTTCTAAGTTTGAAACATCACACTAGCACTACTACCCCTCCCCTCCCACCCTCTCTACACACCACCACTGATGATAGTATCCATACGCTGTGTCGCATATGGAACGGGACTCAAACTTTGGACAGTTTATTTTACTTTCTTTAATGTTCAACACACTAATAAAGTGTTTGTCTCCATAATATTTAATAAAACGCATTTTTAATTTGTATAATAACACATAAAAAATAGAGGCTGGATGTGTAAGTTAGTTTTAAAAATGGAAACATTTTGAAAAATTCGACACACCTTTGCTCAGTCGGTGGCGTGTCTCCTATTGAGCTGGGATTGCCCAAATTGCGCCAATCCACCTAGCTTGGACCCGAATTGCACCGAGAGCTTAAAAGTGCCCCCCAGACAAGACCAGAACTGCGCCAATCCACCTAGCTTGGACCCGAATTGCGCCAAGAGCTTAAAAGTGCCCCCCCAGACCGGACACGAATTGCGCCAATCC